>CAJPEX010000008.1:0-16267 GCA_905338405.1 Notodromas monacha | reverse complement strand
GTGTGTGTGTGTGTGTGTGTATAGTGTGTGCATTGTGCATAATGAGCACAGTCTGTCTTGGTGAGAATATTTTTTTGTGGTTTTCTTTGTAAAAATTTCCTGTTGAAAAATGCGTATCATACGCATTTCTGCATTATAATCAATCCTATCCAGGCGTAACTTGAGTTACGCCTGGATAAATACCTAGCTGTAACTAGAGGGCGTTTTGAAACGCCTATAAGGTATGCATTAACTAAAATCCCGAGTAGGCGTAACATAGAGAGGTTTGAAATGCGTAGCATTTTTGGCTAGAAATGCGTATAAAACGCATTTTGAAACGCCCAAATTATTTGCAGGGTCAACCTTCGGCTCAGTTGGAGTAGATCGATGGTCTTTCCCTCCCTGTTTTTTTATTGCTTTGTCCATGAATAGTTTACCTCCTTCTCGACGACTCATTACCATTCATCAAGCTAATATTCGCGAATAATTATAAATATGCCTTTCACAAGAATATGGTGTATATGCAAAAGAACAATGAGCACTTTTATGATGTGACGATGAAAGCTGACCCGACCTTGAACCTTACAATGCATGTTTCACATGGAAAATTTTTAGAAAATGCATGCTTACGTGTTTTGCACCCATAGTCAGTCATGTGGCAACCGAATGACGGACATATTTTTTATTCCCGGAAAAGTGCCACTGCGGCACTGCACAATAAGCGGCACCACTACAGTGTGTAGTAAACAGACATTACTGCAAGAAGCGCAAAATACATTTTGTGAGCGAGGCACTCGTTGGTTTGAATGGAATGCAGAGTTCTGACAGTATCGAAAGCTTTCACATGCAGGGAAAGTCATTAAATATTTTAAAATTCAAGCGAAAGATAAATCAGACAAGTCCATTCAGACACTGCAGCGCTTGTAGCCAACGATTTGACCAGAATGTTCCCCTGGACGCCTGAAAGGGTCGAATAATCGATCATGGAATTCATGGAAATTATCGATCCCTTCAGGTTAATTTTCCTTTTCATCGATTCCCGCATGAGTTCTCAGAATACAGTACCGTACTTCGAATTTTTACGGCCGAACAACTTTCGGATAAGTCTTTACGACTAATATCGTGGAATTAAATCCCGTCGCAAAAAAAGAAGAATGAATAATATACAGCAGTGCTCACATTGTTAGTTTAGTTATTCAGACACATGTTCCTGATTCCGAGTTATTCACCTCTCGAGCACTCGTTTAGGAGGTTACTCGAGTACCATACGCACCCCTTTTCTCAAATTTTAGGGGGGGGGGGGGGATGGTGTGCGCCATTTTCAAAAAGTTTTATAAGTTCAGGTGAGCATTATATTTGATTCTAATGGGTACTTCAAGTTTAACAGAGCACCTTTTTAATGGAAAAAATTGAAAGTTAGATGAACTCACGTCTAAATTCAAATTCGGGAGTTCTTATATTTGAGCTACTGGATTTTGTTTTAACAGTAACTAAAAATGGGGTGCGTGTCTTACTCGGGGATAGGTTTTACAATTTTCAATCGAAAAACCCCGGCCGGGTGCGTCTTACTCGAGGACATGTGGTACTCGAGTAAATACGGTAGATCCTCCGGAAATCACTCGGATTTGTCTTCATCTACATTAACCATAAATTACACTCAATCATTCTCTCGAATTTACCTGAAGGGTTTTGGCAACTGAATCAATCGAACATGAACGGATTGAAAATTGACGTACTTGGAATGTACTCGCGCATGATGATGACGTTCCGCCATCCGTCGTCAGACAAGTTCCTATGCTTGATAGAAAAGTGTCCTGAGTTGCCCTTTCAGTAGCAGTATTTGAACCTGCACTCGTGAATGCTGGTATACTTCCCCCAGCGGCTGTGATGGCATTCTGGAGACACAATTAGTCGATGGCAAATACTGTAAGTACTGTGGTTTAAAAATATACCAGCTTATAATTACCCCGGAATGCCTTTCAAGCTATAAAAAAAAAATCCTAGACCGATCGGCAACCTCACAGAGTTTTTAAAAATCCTCCGGAATCAGTACCGATTAAAAATACTAGGAGACGGTGAAATTACCATCTAGCGAAGCCATCGTTATATTTCTCAAATGTACGCGAAAATTTTTTTGGAATGTGTTGTAAAGTACGTGCAAACCTGACATTTATTGGTCTGGATCCCCGCAATTCCAGAAATAGCTGTTCCACTTGATATTAATTTATATAACCATATATAAATTCAGTTAATTTTTTAAATGATCGAGTGGTATCTCATTTACCTGAGTGCATGTTTGACACGTCGTCGCAGCTTTGGCACCAAAACACAGCAATCTCTTCACGTTTGTTTCGTCAGGCTGTTCTCACAGACGTTGCCGCAAAATGAGAATCATGTTTTTGTGAAAATAAGCCATAAAACAACCATTGTTTCCCGATATGACTCACGTTGGCGAATGTCCCAATGTTGTAACCCTTTCTAATTAGCTGAATCCTAACTCGAGCCGCTTGAATAAGGCATGCTTTACTCACGGAAAAAAACAAACTCGTTATGAGGAATGCTACTAACAATTTGTGAATTAGGCACCGTGACATTTTTATGCTTTTTTACTGTCGTCTTTTTAGTTGGTTTGGATTTTTAGCACTGAGCGATGTCAGCAGAGGCTCTTTTTCGACGCGGCCGCAACTCTCGTACTGTTCTGTCGATCGTAATGAACACTGTCCTTGGGTTCCGGACAAAAGACCGCCCATGCATGCTTCGTCGGGAAATCGATCCCTTATTTCATGCCTTCGAGAACAATAAATGTGAACCTTATTCTGCATTTGCCTTCATGTGAATGGCGCAGCTAAGGAGGGACCTTTTGGACATGGAAACTATTGCACGATCACGGCCTCTGCGGATGCTATTCTCACGAACTACTGTTCGTGATGATATAAAATATAAATTCATGACTTTTAAAATGTCTTCCAATATTTCAGACAACATTTGTTTTGCATTGCCGGCTGTGAACCGTACGCTGGGAACGACTGAAATACAGCACGGTACTCTACCTGCCGCGCAGTTTTCATGACCCGACATACGAATGCTGTTCATTATGCCCATGAAACGAACGCGGAAGACGCTTGAGCGTCTCAAACGTTTTCAATAAATCAGGAAATGGAGATTCAAAGTTTTTGAAAAAAAAATTGCTGGAAGATCACGAGTTTGCATGAACTCGACTTTCCGAAACGAATGGCAGATACTATTACCGTATCTTTCCTACACCAGTTAGTTCGAAAAAAAAAATAGCGACCAGGTTCACAATAAATTTTACATTACTGTATTCTGTTTTTCCACCGAGGGCGCATAAAAGTGATAGGACTCTTGAGCTGCAAAAGTATGCTTATCTCGATAAAGAGGAATTGTTCGCTTTATCTGCGTCATCAACACAAAGAAATGGCATGAAAATTCTGAAAGTTTGCTTAAGATCCCTGAAATAACCATCTGTATAATCGAAAGCTCTATGCTATGAATATGTGTAAATGGTTGACTGCTTGTGAGTCATCTTCGAAGGCGCTCATGAAACCCGCGCGAAACACAACTACACCCTTGAAGAAAAGCATAACCAACCTTTATCTTGGATACCTTCTTTTAAATCAATGTGTAGGGCATAAGAAAGCCACTGAAGTAGTGCACTGTACTTCGGAAAGAAATAAAAATATTTTTGAACTTTCTTTTTAAAGTTTGTTTTTCACAGTTTTAAAAATCAGCTCAGATCTTCTATAATCTATATCTATGAGATATCGGTGGTCCATTTTTAAAAGCTGCAAACTTTTTCGTGGTTTGCCCTTTTTTAATGAACCAGTATGCTACTCCTAATAAATATGGAACCCTTGTCTAAAGTTGTTCGAGCAAACAAACATCGAACGCCATGTTAGGCCGTCATCGCGGAAGGAAATTTGTTTCTCACGGAAATCCTCCATTGACGCCATTCCATGAGAAATCTGAAACTAGGGAAGTTAAAATCAAGGAGACACTCGCAATCGAACTCAGTTTTTGCCTCTCTAGCTTAGCTTAAAATGTTAGGCCAACTTTTTCGCGAAACGTGAAAAAAATCTGGAGGCTGTATATCATTTGTGCTATTGAAAATCGGAAAATTTGTATTCATCCAATCCTGATTTGCATCTCATAGTTCCGGCAGTTCTGGCTTTGCTCGTTAGATGGAGCGAACACGGGGAATAGTTTTCGGAATCCCAATTCAGAAATAGACGTCCAAACTCAAATCATTTTTGCCCATTTATTCAACAAAATAAAAATTCGATTAGGACAGCAAAAGCCCAGATTCATGCGGAACTAACATTAAGGCAACTGATGTTGGGCCCATTTGCGAAATTTGGAACAACTGACCTTTGGGAGGCAATATGCAACCTCAACATACAAAGGTTCGAACAATAGTTTCTAAGCGTCCAATGTGGCGGCTGTGAAGGCGGCTGTCGATGAAAATGGCGGAATTACCTTGGAAGATCTGGAGGCAACCCTTGGAATTAATTCCACGTCAATTTCAAGAATTCTGAGAGGAAAGCCAGAATTCTTGATGGTTTGCTGGGCTACAAAAAAAAAAAAAAAAAAAAAAAAAAAAACANAAAAAAAAAAAAAAAAAAAAAAAAAAAAAAAAACTGCAGGAAGGGCGCCTCATCTGTTGAGTGGAGAGAAAAACTCTGCCCCAGGTGAATTTTGCAAAACATTAAAAAAATGATCAAACACGGCTGATTTTTTGTACCAAAGAATATGTTTTCCCTAAAAAAAAATTTGTTTCAGCTCGATTGCGCGCCATTTGAATTCCTATTCCGCGAACTTTTGTTAGAACCCTCGAACAGTACGTGGGGTGCCAACATATGGATATCACAACATTGGGTCAATTCGAGTTATGGCCATTTTACAATTTTAAAAAATGCGCTGACATCTGGACAATGTCTCACAATATGGCCACTTTTTCAAAATTTCCAAAAATGGAGACATACAGTATTATTTTACACAATTTTGATGTATCTTGAACTACATACTGTATACTGAGCTGCTAAAAGGGGCATAAAGTTAAAACGAATTTTATCTTATAATTTCACTCCAATTATTCTCTCAACACTGGCTAATGGTTCGCTCCTTTTCATTAATTGTGCTCAGTAATTATGCTTCAAAGTAAAAAAAAACATGGCTTCTAGGCATTTCTCCAATTTTTTTCATGCAGGAAAAGTGATTGAAATGTTCCCGTTGAAGTTTGTGATCCAACATGCCAACTGTCATGGGTCCATTGGATCCCAGACAAAGGAATTGAATTGTGCTTGGACTGGGTCAGGAAGAAATCAGGTGATTTCTTCCTGGCTCAGGATTGGCCGATTCAGGCAAAATCAAAGAAGTGAAAACCACTTTTTGTCCTTGAGTGAGGCTCAGTGAGTCTGGGATTTTTGCAGGCTCACAGGCCTCGGAAATCCTACAAGTTCTGGGGTCCGGTTTCCACCGGATGCTGGAGCTGCGTCGCTTTGGTCCGCGACACCAACGTTCCGACACATTTATGAGATAGTCAGCAAATCTGCTTGTTCCGGCGAATGATCTGATGTCGTTAGTTAGAAACGCGATTATTCGGAGATTAAAAATTAATCATTTATTCCGTGACAAGTTAAAAGTCTCCAGGAAGATCATTATACAGTACCGTACATAAATCAATGGTTAAACGAAGCATGGATAATCAAAATTCCGCCGCACTGCTGAATTTGTCGACGGGGTTGACGAAGATTTTAGCTTCGTCTATTATTGCATATTTCCCTAATATAGTTCCTCTCTGCAGGATGGGGACATGGAAGTACCTCCGTGATAAAAACAAATAGAGAGGAAATAATAAACTTGCCCGCTACATGCTGGGGAGGTCGACTTGGGCGAACGACTTTTTTTGTCGTTGGAGAGAGTCTCGTACTCTCGCATTTTCAACTGCCTTTTTTTTAGGACTGCGCGGGTTTCAAATCGCAGCAAGTCTTGACTTGCTTCGAAGAACCCAGTGCACATTGCTCAACAAAGATCATGAACCCAGTGCCATCGAGTTCTTCTTCTCCAACAAGAAGAGCACCGCCTGTATAGCTGCGTGTTATTCATGCCGATAGGAAACGGATGCGGGGCTACCACGGGGCATGCAGAACTGCTCAGTCGCGGTTCAGCTGCCAGCAGCGGAGTAACGTTTTCATTCAACGTTTCTTTTCCCCAAATGTTTCCGGGGAAGCATTTGAGCTGAGAAACTTGCTCCAGATCCCCGTCCGGCTTCCACAGTAATAATCAAGGAATGTAGTGCAGATGGACTTTCTTAAAAATACTGTACTGTACTGCATTTCTTCAACTGCGCCGTCCGATGTTCGAGGATCATGCTATGACAGGGAACGACGTATTCTTCTTTCAGCTACTGGGAAATATCTAATGCAGCCGCGTTAAAATCGAAGATGAACTAATAGATGTTCTAAATACTCTAAAAAGCAGTTCTATTGCCACTAACAAGTCTGCAAAATACTCGCATCATTCTCGAAAGTTCGGAAACATGTACAAATTGAGGGCAACGGAGAATGATTACCTCCGCGACAGTTACATTACATACATTACATGCATTGTAAATACTTTGGTTGATCCCTGCATTCATTTCCTGGACATTGCTACCTCAGAAGAATATAGGTTGAAGACAGTTGGGCAAAGCTAGCATTTTTATTGATTTTGATGGTTCTCTCGAAATGATTCATGGATTTTTCTTCATTTCAAAATGATTTTTACTGCGCTGGGTAAAAGAAACAAAAACCGTTGAGAAAAACCAGTAACACTGTTCTTCATATATATACAGTACTTATATAATTTTACTTTTAGAAATGTCACCGGTGTTTTTGATTTGAAATTATTTCTTTCCACGGATTTTTTAAAAGTTAAAAGAAACAAAATATTGAGTAAGAAACTACCATGCAAACAATTTGGCTGAAAAATGCCATGTCTTTCCCCTATTACAATTAAAAGTCTTCCAAGAACCCAGAGAAAGATTATGTAGCACCAGGGGCAATCTATTTTAAGAAACAAAAACGACAAGATTTGCTTAACCTAGTTTATGAACGTTTACTAAACTGAAAAAGGAAGGCAAATCTACGAAATTCCATTTATAATTTTCATTTTTTTAATCATGCAGTGGGCTTTCGGAATTTTCGGAAACAGATGATACCAACCTCCGCGAACATGATACAAATGATAGTTTGTACTGTACGTACTTTCTGCGTCCTACATATTGACCCAGATCCAAATAACATATAGATTTTGGAAAGCCCTCGTTTTTGCAGCTCTGCAGACATGTTTCCAGAGATAATAATGTATTTTCTGGTTCCTTGTGAATTAAACTTGAGAGGCCATCCGCATTCTCACTGAATTTCCAGTGGAGATACAGCAGTGTTCATCAGAAGTTGGTGTCAAAGATGAATCCCAATTGGACAAGACACTTGCTTTAAAAAAAAGTCATTCCGACAAGAAAGAGTGACCTTTTTTTTTGAACCAGCAGCACAACGGGAAAGAAGTTTTTTTACTTCCAATGATTCATAGATCTTTTATTTGTGTTGAAGGAGTGGGTAGAAATTCAGTTTGATACAGGTGGTACCTTGCAATTTGACAATCTTGCACTTTGACAGTTGAGTTTCCTGGGATGTCAACTCTCAATTTGACCTCTGCTGAGTAATTTGAGCTATGGAGAGACATGAAATGTCAATTGCCATGCAGAAAACATGCTATTTGACATTGTCTTGCAATTCAACCACTTTTCAATTTGACCCTAGTCCAGCAAGGGATTAAAGTTGGATTGCAAGGTACAACCTGTGGACCCCTCCATGCCTCATCATTGGAGCTCCTCAGTGTCATTGCGGCTGCCTAGCCTAAGCAACATTAGGGCCAAGTGAACCTAAATGCTCCGGGTGGGAAAACATTTCGCGGGTGGTTGGGAAACGTCTGGGCGTCACACCAACATCCACCATTCACCCGCGCCGCCGTTGGTTCCGTGCGCCGAGCAATTACGCCGCAAATTTCCCTCCATTCACCCGGGCCCGCAGTCACGCGTGGCACTCCGATTTGCGCGCAGGCCCGACTGACCGCTAATGAGCCCCGAATAATCTCGTTATTGGACCGCGATGTCGTCCCTGTCCCATTTCGTTCCTGCAGGTGCTGGGGGATACAGTACATACTGTACCGGATGCACGAGCGGGTCGGCCTCGGCCGCGTATAGGCCGCATTCGGATTTCGAGTAACTGCTGCAGCGGGAGTAGACGGATCCGCCGCGGAAAACTTGGGTATTCCAAGTCTTCCGTGGCTTTGGAACATCGGATTCAGTATTCTTTCTGAGGAAAGATGCATACGCCAAGAAAAAACTTGCTGATATCCTCGAACAAAAAAGTATGAACCCGTAGGATATAAGAGACATTTTCAGACAGGGGCGATTCGGAACCCTACGAAGTTCTTCATTATAGGTGAGACACCAGGCAGAGTGCAGTGCAGTATGGTTCGACTCTCTCTGCCACGAAACTCAAGGGAAAAGAAAAACCTAGAGAGAATTTTGTTGCAAAGAACCTGTAAAACATGGGGAGAGAATCCCATGGGCCAAAAAAAAAATACACTGCAGAGAAAATTGTCGTAGACAGGACCGGTATAGAGAGTCCACCTGTATATGTACGTACTGCAATTGTATTCGGTCCCTCATTCTCTGATTCGTTTCCCTTGAAGACCACATCATTGAAACTGCAGGGTGGTCTGTTTATGAGGATATCCAGAGCTGTGAAGTGATATCACGGCTAATGGGCCGTTATATGACTGGCTGAACTTGCATGGTACTGCTTTAGAATATTCTAGATTTCTAGAGCTGGACTGTCTGAAAAGTGCTCGTACTTCGGGGGAAAAATGAGTTGCTGCGGGAATTAGAGCTGTCGGAGTGAGTTTCCAAGTCGATAAAAGCTTTATTTCAACAGTGCAGTATTCTTGATCACATAGACTCATAGAGCATTGCTTACTGTGGACAGTAAATCAGTAGTCCAAAAGTGCAACAAATTGCATTGGTCGTGCAAGTTGGGGTTTTTAAAGAGAAAAAATACGAACTGCCTACGCATGAATATGAATTAATCACATTTCGTCTGAGATTTTTAATGAAAAGTTATGATGTTCAAAATAACTGTATGGCTATCGCTTGGCACAGCAGCAAGGTTAATACAAAATTGAAGGATCATTGATTTTTTTTACCATTTTGACCTTCAAAAAAGTTTTATGTCTTGTCTTTCAAATCTGAGTCGGCGCAGATCTGCAGCAATATTTCAAAATATCCAGCCAAAATCAGTGCTCGCTCCTGGGACGGCACGACAATGCATAAGCAGAAATTGGAAGACCGATGAATATCAGTTCCAAATTACTGCACATGGAATTTAATTTTCTTCAGCCAAAAGTGTCGCCATTGGACAGTACATATATCTTGCATTGATTGAATAACATCGCACTTCATTGAATCTTGGAGTGTATCAATCAATCTACTGTTCCGTAAGACAAAGGAGTTGTGAATTTCTCGAGAAATAATTGCCCGTATAAAACCATGTTTTAAAAATTGCAAAATTCTCGAAAACTTGTGCATTATCCTTTCTGCCGGATACATGGAAAAGTCTTCATTTTTCAGGCAAGTTTCTGGATTTGCCCAAGGGTTTTCCAAGCATGGAAGGGTTGCGAGCGGCCCGTGTACGTGGGCCGCTCGTATACAGTAGTCATATTAAACACCGTGACCGGCAACGGTGTACAATACAATACCCTGGTCATGGTGACGCCGTGGGCAACCTATTGAAACGGACCTGTGCTCCCAGGCGGGGTCGCTTTTCGCGCGCACGCATCCGAAATTTCGGAAACGTCAACGAATTCTCGCGCACGTCTGGAATAAATTCATTCGCCCTCGGGTCGACGTCGGGCCTGTACGAAAATAAGCCCGAGACACGCTTCCGGGCTACGCTTCAGTGTCGCAATGAACAGTTGACGTACAGCAAAGGTTGACGATTTTGTCTCCTGCACGTTGTTGAGATCAATTCCTGCTTTCCGAAGTGGTTTCCTATTTGTATCCCCCCCCCCTCCCCTTCCGCCGTCAGTGAGATCAGTGAAAGTGCCTGAAATACGACGCATGCTTCATTGGGGTGGAAAATTGCCGAGTTTGCTGTAGCGTAAACCAAGTATCCGCGGAACGCTCAAACCTCAGACGCGTGTGTGAAAAAAGCTCATCCCTCGCGGACGGCTGAGCTGAACTAGTCCACTGATAAGGGAAAGCGTGAGAACTTCCAGCGGATCTTTACATGGGAAATTTTTATCTGATACTTTGCATTCGTTATCTGACAGGCATCTGAGTCCCCGAGCTGAGGGAAAAATCAAAAATGTCCCGGGAGCTTTCATTCGATTGAAAACATTTAATCATTCGGAAAGGATTTCCCGAGTGAAAATACCAGCGGGACGGATTTTTCACGAGCTCAACAGCTTCCAGCCGTCCCGGAGCTCGTGTTTCATGAGCGCATTCTGGACTATGTATTGAAAGAAGTTGTATGATAAAGAAAGATATAGGACACAGATATGGCTAGTTTTCAAACGAGAAAATACGAGTATTTCCTAGACAGTATTCGCCTGTTCAACTTCTGGAATTTCTTGCAGTAGCTTCCATGACCTTTTTCTTGTTTTAATCATTTTGAATGAAGACGTGTATGCGCAGTAATCTAATTCCAAATTTACGCTGACGACTTCAGCGGGGATCAATGGAGTCAATCAATGCTAGTTGACGAATTTCTTCTTGCATTTCATCATCAACTTCTAGCAGCTTTTCTCCGTACCCTTGATTCAAGTAAATTTTCTTATTTTTGGCCTCCTTGTCTTTTGCGCCTCTCAGCGCCATTTTCATTGACTTCCACCCCAAACTAAAATTTATTCTTCGATTTCCGAACCCCTAATTCAAGAGCCCCCTCCGCCAAAATGTCGCCTGCTACGTACCACGCATACCATCGATTGACAAGTCCTATATAGGCACTACTATAGTTAAGCCAGCACGATTATAAAAAAGAATGGGCCAAATATTGTGAAAACTCTTTTTGTTGAGGCATCCTGTGCTTGAAGGCTACATAATTCATGCAGGAAACTGAATAGTAATTGATCGTTCTTGAATTGTCTTGGCGAGACAACATTCCTTCAATCATGTCACATTAATTACTGGCCAATAAATTTATGAGAACACCTTTTCAGTCATAACGGATAATGACAATTTCGGAGATGTAGTAAGGGGAAAGTCAATAAAGGCTTTAACCATTACGTTAGCAGTATCCTCTGCCTTAACCCATACGTCTCTCAGTAAGACTAATCTGCCAATAAAGCAATCGATTACTCTTAACTGTTATTATGTTTATCCGTATACTGTACTGTATTGTCTTGAAGTAATCGATATCAGTATTGAAAAAACATAAAATTAACAAATCACCTGAAAAAATTTCCTTGCTTATTGAAAGTTGGGTTAATTACGGGGGTTGGAAAAAATGCTGTTTTTGACGCATAACATGTGATTTCTCCAAAGCGCTAATCAGACCATCAATGGCATATCGTTTTATCACATGGCGCCCCTTTAAAGTAGTCTTCAACAATTCGATTCCTTATTATTTGTTTACTCAAGGGTTAAACTACTGTAGGTCCCGGGAGTTTCCAGAAGAGGGTCCTCGTGATACCCAGCAGGTGGTACTTGAAATGTTTTAACGGTTTATTTAGGCTCATAAATTAGGGATTCGTGTAAGTTTATAAAATAAATATAAATTTAGAATTTACTGAATTATGCGTGTAATTCGAAATGTCGGAGCTTACGAGGACGGAGTACAGCCAAAAATCTCGAGAACTTCAGTCGTATATCGTGGAAACGCCTGAAGTTTACTGAGCTCTCTTAGTAAAATGTCACGTGGTTTATCAGTTGGCATTGAGATAAAACTATTGCTGTCCACTCAGATAAATTCTGTGAGGTTTCAAAGAAGAAACCGAGTGGTTGAGTATTTCCTCCGTCGTGAATGGCATGTGTATAATTGCCTCCGCTGTCCTGAGCGGGAGAAGACGATTATCCTTATAAGGGAGGCAATTGTCAAGTTCCGTCAGTTCGTCTAATTTCTTCCGTCATGTTGGACGTTTGTGTGACGTTCATTAGCTTTTGCAATGCTGGCACATTAAATCCCTCGCCAGAAAATGTCCATAAACTTTATAATGAAACGATCTCACTTAGACCTGTAACACTTGTGATAGCGATTTATGATCTGAGCATCTGCAGTTCGTTGATTTTCAACTTCACAGAATTGCTAACAATGCCATGAGTATACGGTGCTCCGAAGAAAAAGGGGACAGCAAATAACTTCGTTCTATTATTTTCTGAAAAAAATACCCAGGAGTTAATAAAAATAATCTTTATCCCAATCAAGAAAGCCAGAAAAATCATCAATAGGAAGTGAATGCTTTAAACATGGGGCATTTTATTTTTGAATCTTTAATAGTGCAGGAGAATGCATAATAAAAATGAGGGAATGTGTGATGGGACATGAATTAAATGAGGCATGAGTTTATAAAATACAGTAAGGTACAGTGAGGTACAGTATCTTCTTTCTGTTTCTACATTTTTAGGAAATGAACAGATTTTTATTCTTATTTTCGGGACAAAACATAATGTAATTGAAATTTATTTCGTAAGTATTGCTCAGTGTGGACGAAAAAAAGAAAAGAGCTAACCTCGCTTGTTAAATTTCCGTTCTCCTTAACCAGACGATCGATTTCCTTGAACATTTTCAACCATCTTGCAATCTTTGAAAACTGGTAGTCCATTCCGCTCGAAGGAACAGCGCTGTCGCCTACTCTCTAATTCAGTTATTTCAAGAAGAACCCTCGTTATTGCGAGAACACTTATTTGGCACTTTCCAAAGTAGGGAAATAGGCCATGAGTTTTCATCCTTGTTCATCGACACGTGACGGAAAGTAAAATTTCAATTTACCCATCGAATTTCGAATCTGCAACCGCGATTGCAAGTTTCCGTGCGGGCCCGTGTCAGTGCGGCAGTTAATCAATAACGCCCTCGAGCCGAGCCTCGTTAACTCCATTCGCACTTTTTCACGACGTCGTCACGGAAATGCTATTACCTTTTTTCTTTAAATATTTTGTCTCATATATTCCCTTAAAAGATTAATTGAGTTGGAATTCTTTCGAAATGGGTTGCTGACAGGCAGTAATCCTCGGGTCACTAATGGCTCCGTCGCTGGCACGAATCGGAGCTTGGTTCTTCCTAGAATTTTGATGTTTTGACAGCATGCGATTCCGAGTTAAGCATACATTTAATGGGTTTGAAAGCTATTGTTTTCCAGTCTTTTCGGGTGACTGATTTTCCAACTGTACATCAACATAAATTCTGGAGAGCTATGAAAACCCTGCAAAGAAAGCGTTTCTTTAATTCAATTTATTTTCAATGCTTCAAATCATCAATGCATCAGCAATCGAATAAATACTGTACCTAACTGAGGAGTGGTAGGAGGAATCGTAATGACTTTTTCACATTTTGTTCATCATTTGCGATAGACTTTCAAAATATTGTTGAAAGCTTTTCCAAAGTCATCGCTATATGCGTTTTTGAAGTTATCGTTGAATTTATGTCTTGCAATAATTCTCGAATGTCCTATTATACAGGGCGCACTTCGTCACCTGGGCTGATGGTCTTTGAGTTTACACAGATGGACTCTCTACAACTAAATTCAAGGGACTGCAGTATTTCAATTCATATGGATTTTTCTGGACCAGTAAAAAATCTTTCTAGATAGACTTTTGTTGTAGAGAGAACCCCTATAACATGATCGGGGTGAATCCAATGACCCAACAACCTTCTTTGTACGAAGAAAATCGCTGTAGACAAGATCATTGTAGAGAGGGAGAGAGTTTTTAGCATGTAAAAATATTTTCAATACATTTTTGTCTTTTGAAACCGTTTGCATGCAGTACAGTTCGCGGTTATCGGTGATACATGCATTAATTTCGCTTCCGCAAAAAAGCGAACAGTCATTAAGCAAAATAGTTCGAGTTCTACACCGTCAGTCAAATTTCGAATGAAAAACACGAAACGCCTTTTTGATGTCACATGCAAATTTTCCAACAAGGGATACTGGTGCTTGTTGAGGAGCAAAACTACATGTTACCGAGGGATGAAGAAAACTAATTTTACACAATAAAACTGACTTGCCTTCCAAGTACTGAAGTTAAGTGATCAGTTCCGTGAGATATTTCCTATGGCACGTACGAGCATCTGTGTCTTATTCGCAGTTAAATTTCATTCAAAGCGGGTCGGTCCTTTTTGTTGACCAGAAGGGTACGCGTTACAAGTACAAGTATCGTACTGACACGCTTATGGGCCGCATGTGTGCATAGACTACAGTACTTCGGGAAGTCATTTGAGGGAAAACAGCTGAATAGGTCCGAAACCTTTTGAACCCAGAAATGCGGTCATTGGCAGAATAGAACATTGACTGCGTTTTGCCTGGAAACTGTCTCAAATCTGCAAACATTATTCATATTATTTGGGCTTAGTAAGAAATGCAAGCAAAAAAGCATTCCGTGGAGTTTATGCCTATGATGGCTTGAGTCCCATTATCCGCATACAGTGTAGGCCGCAAAAAACGCGGCCTATGCACTAAGTGAATAAGCAGTCAAGTTCGAAACTTCTGGCCAACACGTTGATGCGTAGGATGCCAATTAAAAACGCGTCAATTTTTGTTCTGTTTTGCCAGACGTCGTTTGCGGTCGTTGGCCGAAAGCTACTCGCACAGTTCATTGATCCTTTCCCGCGTTTAACAAAAACCCCGTTTTTTCGCTTCCAGCGTGAAATTAACGTCGTTTTCCGTGAGAAGCGAACTCGGCTCATACGATCGCCCGATAGGTACAGCGAGCAGTCGAGTCATTCGTCCGGAGTGCAACCCATGGAAGCGGCGCTAATTACGCTCGCTTCGCGCTGGCGGGAAATGAGATAAAACGCGAGAGATCGTCCAGCGAAGCATCCTTCCTTACACCTCACACCCTTGTAAGGAATCCACACCCGAAAGCCCGCTAAGGGATGCTGCGGCATTCTCGGTTATGGTAATCCTCCTATAGTTGGCGTAGGCGGGTACACATCAACGCTGTTGCAGCTGCGCCGTCTTCAACTTCCGCGAACGGCGCTTCTACTTCTGGTCCACGCCTCTTTATCTTCTCTTTTTCCCCCCCCTTGGCAATATTCCGACGAAAAGAACAAGGTGCAGACGCGGCCGGTGACCTCGATGCATCAACGCATCTGACAAGAACACCGGGTCCGGTTGATTTTTCCCGGAAAGGAAATCGGCCGCGAAGCTGCACTGAAATCCGATGAGAACAGCGACTTGTAGTTCGATCCGAGCTTTCCGACGGGAGGCCGAGACTGTACCCAGTGTGCGTGGTACGTGAGCTTTTCTAAATATAAAACCAATGCGCACGAGTTGATAAATATATAGACTTTGGTGGCAGGAGTGAATGGATATTGAGTGATGGGCCTTGTAGACGGAAAAGCTGGGAAGCTAGGGCACTGATGAGAGCCAAATTATTCGAAGTTGAATTCGAGGCGTAAAGCTGTTTTTGAAAAAGTTAAACTGACCTAAACTACCATGCCCTCTTCTAGCTGTATTCACATGGTAACACTGAAGTACTTGCATGTATTGAGCATTTTAAAATACAGAAAATAGTCCAGATCAGGGCTTTTCAATCGGTGAAATGAGGGAATCATATGTGTTATTTTTCTAACACATTCGCAGCGATTTTACAATCTTACAACCGGCGGATGGAATACGAAAATTTTTTTTTATCAAGTTGTCCACAGGACGAAGGCAAAAATCGAAGCTTTGAAAATAATTGACTTTGGGAAGTGCGTCAGAAAACCTGAGCGCTGAAAGCTGAACGGGAAGGTAGAATTTTCATGGAAATTTTGAAATACAGTAAAAAAAAATCTATATGACTAATGCGTCCGCTTTGGAATTGAAGCTACCCACCAGTTGGTACGCGAACAGTGCCACATCATGGAAGTGGTTAAAAAAAATCTTAAACCCCATGCTTAGATGATAGAAGTCTCTATGATGATTCTTCCACGCGTCAACTTCAGCTGATGGAGTTAAGAATAAGCCCAAGGACATCTCGATCGTTGGCTGGTACTTAACGTGGCTTAACGTACTTCCGCTACAGACTGAGGTT
>CAJPEX010000007.1:295135-437215 GCA_905338405.1 Notodromas monacha | reverse complement strand
CGGAGGAAAAGGAAGGAAACAAGAATGTCAGCGGTGAAGAAATGAGGCCTGAATTTCCACTAGACTGGACAGACGGGTTGTGTGCTCCCATGGTGCCAGAAGTTTGGCGACACTCGTTGTTAATGGCGCATCTTTCAGGGTAGCAGAACAGCACACGTAAAATGTAGCTTGCTTCCGATTGTCTCGTGTCCCTGCTAAGAAAGAAACGGCGTCTTATTTATTGAGAGCCCGACGCTCGCAATCCGATGAGAGATAATCTCTTCTTCATTGAGGATGGCTTTCGCATTGGCCAAGACTGCTGGGAAAAGTTCTCGGACCATTCGAAAACTTAGCCGAAGGTGGTAAGTGAGGGTTTTCTTCGGAAAAAGAAAAGTCACGCGAATCTCCTAAAAAGCTGAAGGCCTCATCCTGATTCTGGCCAGCCATTTCAGAGGAGAAACTGCACATTCCAGACGAAAATTTAAATTCTCAGATAGAAAAATAAGATCTATTCAATATCCATTCGAAATTCTTCGGGGGAAAGGATAAAAAAGCATGGTGCCCAATTCATTCGATGGCGTCTTCGATTCACGGCGTGATTACTTCTGACCAACAGAACGTTTTAAAATCAATTCGAAAGATCAATTAAAGAACTGAAAACTCCAATCTTTACTTCAATGGTGTAAACATGATTCTAAGAAGCATTTTAAGTAACCTGGAAATGGCAGCGTAAGGGCAATTAAGGGACTCTCAGTGCCTCTGACCATAGCACGCGAAATGCTTTTCATTCTGGAGGCAAAAAAATATAGTTGCGTCTCATAATCGATCGTTTGATCATATTCGAGTAAATTTATGGATGCAAGTTTTCGTCGCTTTTCGTGTCTGACCCTTTCATAGCTTGGTTCTCACGGGCGAAGAGATAACCGTACACTCGGAGGACCAGTTACTGTCGGTAGTTTCCCCGATGAAAAGTTCTTTATTTTCCACCGTTTCAAACTTCAAGAAATTGTTCATCGTATCATTCAAATCAAGGTCAGAAGAATCTCAGGCACGATCTTAAATACAGGTTGAATTAGTCGAATAAATACGGTACAGAATAGTAGAACACGGCCGGAACCAGGCAAGTTTTTGACCATCCCCGCGCTTCAAAGCGTGCAAGAATTCAATGTTCTGGCTGGAGAAGCCAGGGAATATGCCTCACACGTAGTGAGTAGTAGTAAAGATCCCCTGGGGAACTTCAGCAATGAACAAGCCTTCGTGGGGTGGGGTACAAGGCAAAGCAAATACTGATCCTGCGTAGCGGGCGGAAACAAAGAAAAAGAAATAATCATGCAGCAAGATTTATGGCACTGCTTCTTTTCGCCCCGTCACAGGCCTCATATCTTGGAGATCCCGGGAAGCCGGGGTCTTAATTTCGTCAGCGGCAATTCTCCAACGCCAATCCTCCGAAACGCCAGTTTTCCCGTCTGTGCGCTGACACCTATGCAGATCTCCCGTCGCTTTACGAACCGTCGTCACCGTTTCAATAGTCTTTTTGGCCCTATTTTATTATTCCCCTTTTGCCGACGGTTTCCTTTCTGCTCAGGAATCCCACCCATCAATCAAACGAATCCCTGGAGAATTCCACCGCCATGTTCCTCCACTTCCTAAATGGATTATTTCGACCCAGATTCCAAACGTTCGCCATTTAATTTCCAACGTACCGTTGGGGTAACCAAGTTACCACGCGTGCGCCTGTTCATCCTGCAGAGATTTCGGAAATCGCTTGTCGACGATAACTGTGAAATCACCGGCCTACCCTCTTAAAAGTACGAAAGATATCCGGGGTTTCCATGCGCTGTCAAAATTTCACTTTTCACTCAGTTTTGCAAACCAAAACTCGTGCATCGTACGAATGATCAGATTGCATGCAGGGTCTGGATTTGGTTCGCATGTCCTCCACTTTTGATTTTATCTCTCCCTTTTGAATTTACGAAAAGGGTTGATGAAAGCAGAAAGTGGCCATTGATTGCATAGCCAATTTTTCCGTTTCTCCAGAGTGATTTTAGATTTTACGATACTTTATTACCTCCTCCAGTCATTCCTGGAATAATCCATCATAAGCAGGAGGCATTGGTTTAGAAGTTCTAATTTTAAATCTACGAGGGACAATTTTCAAAACTGTTATTCGAGGAATTCTTCAATTCTTGGACGAAGGAGAAATACGTTCAAACAAGAGAAGAGCTAGTGAAAACAGTAGAGAAAAATAAATGCTTATTTAGTTTATGATTATTGTAAATATGTATTATCCATTTCCTCTGAACTGCGCGTGGAAATCTCTCCTACAAATTTCGATCTTCGAGGAGGCACAATTAAAAATCACTGATTTTTAGAACTAGCAAGTATACTGCATAAAAATGACTCCGAAAAATATTAAATTAACGCTGCGTTTCTTTCTTCGACATAAGTACATAACTTCAATTTTTTCCGAGGTGTATTCACGACGGATGATGCATCACAAGGATTTTGAGTAGATGCATTGCCTGCCGTTTTGGCGACATTTTCTTCAACCTCCGGTACGATCCTCTTGTCTCTTATATTCAACCGTTATTATGAAGGAAATTCTTTCCCGTATATCTTCGGACGAAACCACAGCGTCTTTTTCGCTGAGCTGGAATATATTTGCTTTTTTTTTTAATTTCTGCATAGGCTATACTGAAACGAAAGTTATGATATTTTTCGAAAGGCAGAAGTGTGTGAGAGAGTTTGATTCGACAAATAATGAAGGATTCTTCACATAAATATAACCGCCGACGTAATTTCAAGTTTTTAAATTTTCCGAAAAGACATCCTCGTATGTATGCTCTTATTCACGTTTTATTTGAATTTAATTTAAAGGCTTTCCCTCTGAATTTTCTAATGATTGATTCAAAGAAAATGCCGCCGCACTTACAACTGGCTTCATATATAAAGCTTAAAAAATTTTCAGATCTTTGATTCGCAAAGCACGTATATTCGAAAGATTTGCTTGAGATACAGAATCGAACAAGAGAAATATCCTGTATCCTAGAACTGGGAGGAATCTTGCACTTACAGTACGATGCACCCGCCTGCATGAGTCGAATGAACTCAGGTTACTGAGTTAATTCGACTCGTTCTTGTTAAAATTAAGGCCAAGTTACCGTGAGTGCATTGTTAACGTCGATTTTAATAATCACTGTCGATTGTTCCAAATTTAGGTTTTGAGCTCTGCTCGATTATTTTGATTGGTGAATCTTTGATGCTCTTCAAGATAATAAAATCGCTTAGAAATCTAAAATTTTTCGAAAATACTGGCTCAAAATATTTACAATATTTGTCCGAGTAATTTAATGGCTCATCGGATTTTTTGAACATACATCCACTCTAACGTTTCAACTTTTATCGAATTTCACTACATCGCGAGGTGCATTTTCGAAGCTTTAAATCAATGGATACTACTACTGTATTTTTAGAAGTATGATCACCAGGGCATAATTTCACATTCCTTTGCTCGATGCAATATTCTGTGCGTGTAAGAAGTATACAGTATACCGTGAACCTGAAAATTATACTGTGCGCGTAATGAGCTAGTTCAAATAAATCTGATTGCTGTGATCATTCAAGTCAATATTCAGAAAATTAGTCAGCAGGTCTGCGGCTCAATGCAGCTGCAAGGGTTCGCGATAAATCTGGACGGGTCTCATCTGAAGTCTTTTGAAGCTGAATGAATGCCTTCCAACGATCTGAAGAGGTGTCTCACGGAATGACCACGAATGGATTCATAATGTTTCCCCAGATGACAGGCTCGATAGATCTCATTCTAGGAATGACTGCATGAGCCTTGTTACATTTTGCTTCCGCGACATTTACGTCGTGTTTCCCGAATAACCGACAAAGAAATAATCACAACGCAGGGCCTGTCATCCCATAAAGTAACCCGCCCTCATTCCACGGCACACGGAGCTTTCGTAGAACTTCACAAGCGTCTTACCTCGGCTAATCTCGGAGAGGGCAAAAAGAAGAAAAATCCGCACAGCGGCTTTGCTTTCTTCGTTATGCTGAAGCTTTGGGTTTAGCAGGTGTCAATGTTCAGGAAATACCAAGAACCTCTGCAACCCGGGCTAAAGGCCAAGCGCCAGGGCCCAGATGAGGGGAAAAACGCAGATAAAATGAATGGATCCAGGAATGACGTGATGACATTGCCAACATCATTCCCATTAATCTAAAAAATGATATCATTTAAATATTCCCGGGAGAGCTGTTTTGCTGAGCAATTTCATGACATGAATTGGTTTGCTTCTATTTTCATGATAACTGCTTTCCCACAAATTTTCACATTCTGTTGATTATTATTCAACTATTTTAATGACAAATTAATATCATCAAGTTGAATGAAGTGACTTGAAAGTTTAAAATATTTTGGTAAGATCACTTTTATTCCCTTAATATTAGTTCCGTTTCTGATATTTGCAGTTATTTCAGGCTACTCTGGGCATTTTGTTTGTTGAAATAAATTTTAACGTACAGATTTGTTGATAAGCCATAGTTATCCTACAATAGAGAAACTTGTAGAAACCCCTTTTTTCATCAGTTTAACAATTGTCATACCTCTCTCTATTTTTGATTTTGGGTCATTAAGGAAATAATCCTTGCTGTCACTCGAGATTGATCTTGCTTTCCCAACTAACCTTGAGTGCCAAAAGGGGGATTTATTCCCATGATAGATACATCGTTGACCGCAACAATTTACAGTAAAGTATATGTGTGTTAACTACCTCCTTATTGTTTAACCCATGTGACCCTCTAAAATTATCTTGCTATTGCCTTAAAATTGATCCAATGTGTCCGCAAACATTTTAATTGTCTAGAGTGACTCCCTGATCCTTCTTCCCCTTTAAATATCCTGACCATATTTCCAGTACCTCAAAACTTGTCCAGATTGCCAAGTGTATGCTATGCAATAATGTTAAATCAAGTAGTCTTTAAACGTTCTCAAGTAAACTTCTTTTCTTGCGTTTTAGAAGTTTACTTCACAGCTACCTTGTAGTTGTGAAAATACAACAATATTTTCAGATATAAATAAACAGTAAAATTATACAAGGTAGCTTTGAAGTAAACTTCTGAAACGCAAGAGAAGAAGTTTACTTAAGAACTTAAGAAAAGTTACTCAAGAAAAGAAGTTTACTTCACAGCTATATATATATATATATATAAATATATATACCAGTGAATATAAATCAGGTATTGAGTTATTTCACTTAACTCACAGTCCTGTAATAGAAAGGATATAACAGTCATGATATGATCAAGAAATCTAGACGAAGGCTTCTGAAACTTTTAAAGCCCTGATGATTCGAATTTTTCTGCAATCGGTTTAGCCGCATTAAGCGGCTCTGCGGTAGAAACAATCAAAAGAAATAATTGGCAAGCCTGGAAAGTTCATGCAATCCAAACCGTGGGTCCAGTTCTCACCAACTCCTCCCACTGTTGCTTCCGCTGTAAATCAGAGGCACTGAGGGATGGAAGGCGGACGCAGCATAATAAGATCAGGAATATTTCACTCCGGTTTTCCGCTATCTCGCGTAGTGAAGACACAAGGCGGATGTGCGAGAACAGCCCGGCGGCGCGCAATAAGGCTGTCACTCTGCCGAAATTACCTGCTTCTCAGCCTGCCACATAGTCACAAAGATGGAAGTGTCATGCCCGCGGACAAGATCTGATCCTCGCTCGTTGGGGGACCCCCGCACCAAAGAACACCAGCGAACGTCTCGAGGAGTACTCCGACCGCAAGTCGACACCCGGAAAAAGATGATCCCGTTAACAGATAATTTTCACGATAGGAGCGTGGCCTTTGAGCCGTCGTTCTCTTGAAAGAAATTTGCGAGCGCTAGCTCCTCTTGCGCTTCCAGTTCGCTGAAAATAATAGACCATTTTGAAGTCAATCGGCTTAGTTATCCCTTAAGCTTTTATCGTATAGGTGTCTCTCAGTGGATATTTTTCTCGTCTTCAATAAACGCGTATCACTCAGTTGCGAAATACAGAAACATTCTGGCTCATTCCAAGGAAATTATGTTTGTCAACATGCCTGATGTCCCCGCGAGTGCGGGAATGACGCACGGCTGCCATATCATTCCATACTATGTTGTCGCATTCGAAAGAAGATACGTATTTTGTTGAACAAAAAATCCCGAAAAATATATGTTCCTTCAGCTGCCAAACAACAAGCTTTTAATAGTTGAATAGGATTTCCTCTGTTAACCGCATTTTTATTTCCCTTTAAAAGGGAAATCTTGCCGATATTGCCTTTAAACATTACGGACTTGCGGAAAAAATTCGAGACTGCCGATTCCTCGTTGGGCCTGCCCTATTTTCCCTCGAATTTTTCGAGAGGATCTGGTCACAGAAAGAATAAATTCGAAAGAAAACCTCTCACCCGAAAGCCTATCATCCAGAGCTAGAAAATAAAATGAGGCTCACATCGTGAGTTTTTCACATCGTGAGCTACGACAACAACGAGAAGCAGACTTTGACCTTGGCGAATGTCTCACTGGTCGATGATCACGCTGCGGGTGTCCGCCACCACGAGCTCTTCCACATGTCAGTGAATCTATCTTAATTGCTGAGAGGTAACACTCGGGTGCCATCAGTCCGTGACGCAGGTCAATGCCGAGCTTCTCGCTCGATTAGTCCTAATGAGAGCCACAAGGAGGGGTTAATTGAGTACTAGGGCACGGAGTCGTCTGGTGTGACAATAGCGCGTCGTCCCAGTAATTTACTCGAAAATTCGCGTGATCTGCGTTTCATCCTTCACTTGACAAAACCTCGTTTGTGGTCGATGTCGGATGGTGGATGGCTAACGACAGCACAGTACTGGATGCATCCAAGGTTCACCTTCGGCAATAATTTATTTTATCGCCTTTGTACAATTTATTTTTCATTCAAAATTAGTGCGAAAAAAGAACTCCGCTAAGCGAAGTCGAGCTTTAATTAATCATCCTTTCAAAACGAAAAAAGTTCTTGGTTCATCTGAGATTCACTCTTGATTGCCTCATCATGCACTAGAAAGTAGTGTATGCTGTCAGAAGTGGGCCAGGAAGCTTCCTGATTTTTTTTTTTAACGTGATACTCTCATATCTTAATGTACGTAAAGCATGGCGTTGAAAAACTGCAGTAAGAATTCACTAACATTTTCTTTCCAGTGGGAGTATCTTTGAAAGTTAAGAGCTGAAATGTCTTTCTAAAAAATAATTCCAATGGAAACGGCTCGTAAAAAAGTTGCCTGAAGCTTTCTCAGATTTTTGCATTGCATCGTCGGTTTTCCCCACTCACTTGAGATCATAATTCTACATTATCCTCCGTTTCAATTAATCATGAATCAAAGTTAGTTATGAAAACTTTGAAAATATGCATCAAGTACCAGTTTGCTTTCTAATCCAAGGCCCATCCCTCTTTTGTCGAAATAGATGACAAATTGCGCCGTATTTTCGCGGATAAGGTTGTATGGACAATATAAAAAAATGCATTGCGCCTTTGTGCAAAATAAAAAATATATGAAATCGCGGCCATGAACTTGATGGGCAAATGTTCTGCTCAAGTTCCAAGCCATTGCGGAATTTTTTCGTCCACTTCATGTCACTAATGAAATTCATCCGGCATCCTTCACGTGTATAAGCGCACATATAGCTTTTAGGCAAAAGCGTTTTCAATTTACATACACGATGAAAGAGCCGCTAGATAAGCCAAGATTAACAAATCAGCTTATTAGATGAAGTGAGCTTGCATGGAATGTGTCGTAAGTTCAAATTTGCATGCTCGAAGTTTACACGCGAAGGAAGCTTTTAGGATATCGAGCGAAGTGTGGGTAACTCGGAATTTATTCGCAGCTTGGTCACGTGAAGACATGCGAGTCGTCAACTTGAGCGTGGGTTCGTGGTGAGGGAGAATAATTCTGCGGTGACTCAGGAATATCCCTGCTTTGGGCGTAAACGGACACCTGATTTCAATTGATGGAATTACGTGCTTCTGTCGATGGTCTTCAGTAACGGATGCGATGCCGAAAGAAGGTGAAATTGCGGGATCCTCTCGGGAGCCGTGAACGTGAGGGTAAAAGAGGTAATATGCGAATTGGTGGGCTGAAGTGATGTGAATCTGCGTGAGATATACTTTTCCGGCAGCGCTGATTGCTCTCGGGATAACCAGCCGATCGGGGGTTTTGACGACTCACGTAGAATCCCGGGGGTATGCACAAGGACACTTGAGAGTAACAGCCAAATCGCCGCAAAGAATCTATGCTACCTTTGGGAAATACGCTGGCCGGCGGAGTGGCGGCAATCAGCATGATAGCTCCGCTAGACTGATAGCCTCGTTTCGACAGGACGTCTGCGGTTTCTTCTTCTTTTTTTTTTACGTCGGGGTAGATTATTTCTGGATCTTCATCGAATACTTCTCAGCGTCAGTGAGGCTAAGCTAGTCGAAGTTTTCGAAGATGAGTGTAAGGCCCCAATTCCCTGAAGAGACAGCTGGCGCTTGGGGCGCATGTGATTCCAATGGGTGAGGCTGGAATAAGGAGCAAGTACTTGACTTGGACTCAGCCCGGATTTCACATCGCTGCGGGGGGATCCCCACTGACCTCTGCTCGGTTCATCCAAATTGCCCGGAAAGTTTGCTGTTTGCCATTATTGCTGGAGTCGCGATTCCGTGCCACATGGCGTCGACCATTTAATTTTCTAACGTTGCGTTCAATCCTCGCGGCGAACCCTTGTCATCCAATGTGTATATCTCCTGGTGACGTTAATTTATACTTTCCCGCAACCGGGCTCGTAAATCAGTCCTGAGGAGTCGATATTCCATAGGCAGAAGAATCAATCGAGTCCGAGCCGTCGTTTGCGGCAAAGTAAACGGGAGAAACTCCAAATGATCCCAGGGCCCATCTGAGGGCAGACGAGGATCGTGCCGCGGGCTGTTGCCCCGTCAGTAACATTTTCATGCTCATTCTTCTCGTTTTCCCCTTGTACAACTGGAGTAACCCAGTGTTTTTTGCTGCACCTCATATTTTATACGAACAGGGCGTTGGCAAAGCGGGACGCGACCCATCAGCGGCCTTCCGCAGAGAATATTCAAAAATCAACGCATAATGTACAATATTTTCTCGAATATCATATGTCATATACAGTATTCTATCCCTTACATTCATACTCGCGCTCGCGAAAATGAGACGCACTTGCACTAATTTTCTTCTAAAACAGGAATGTTGTTTTTCAACTCTGCATATACACCCTCAACTGCGTTCCGCAGTTTTTCAATACTGTACATAAATGAAGTATAATTTTCCCCGACACACGTTGTGGAAGGCTTTCAATATGAATACTTCAGGAATGGAGTCAGGCTCGTAAGTTATGTGATTAATGAAGGGGCAAAAGTTTACGCGAATGTAAAAAGCCGCTTATTCTAGTGCGCATCTTCATTTTGCGTCGAAAATGCGAACACTCGCTTGTGAATATGATCACACATTTCCACGAACTTTATTATGTGTCAGAGAAATCTCGATTGCTCATTCGATAGGATGCCCTTGCGTTAGTCTTTGTTTATATGGTACAGTATGCATAGCCTTTTTCGGAAAAGTGAAGGTACAAATATTATTATCCGGAGGAAAGGCTTCGTATTTTGAAATTATTCGATATTTCCTGATCCCATGAAATATATTCGGATATTTTCGCCAATTTCCTTCGAAATCTCATAGAATCTCTTTCTTTCCATGACATCGAGTTTTTTCTTGTGCATTTGAAAGTCAGAGGTGGCCAAAGTCAAAGAGGTGATCACTTCACACGAGAATCTCGCCATCAAATGCAACACGCCATCATACAAGAACACGATAAGACATAATCGAATATTGAACGCATTTTTCATTCCCAAAAATTGGCATAAATCCGACGAGTCTTATATTTATATAGTAAGCTATCAGAAAAAAACGCTGATTTCATATAAGAAAGAAAAAATCTCCGAATAGCACTCCTAATAATATCGTCAACTATACTGAATAAGTTGTCAATCTTTTCAAGTTACTGATATCTTCCCCAATCTTTTGTAAACTAATTAAAGTACTTGTATGGACCCCACAACCCTTGATCCCGACTCGGGGTTTATAAAACTGTGAAATAAAATGTGCATTCACGTGAATTTGGAAGTGGATTTTAATTGCGTCGCAGTTCGATCTCAAGATTCCTAATTACACGAAGTGTTACAAAGTTCGATCAATACCGTATATTCCCAACGGAATTCCCGAGAGATTGGTCCTAGAGTTCATGGGATTGATACAGAAGTTCTGCGTACACAGGACAGTAATATATTCGAATTTTTCCAAAATATTTTTTTTTATTCAGGATCAGGAGTAGAAATGTTTGAAATCTGTACACTTCAATGTATAAAGTTTCCATAAGTTTCTCCATCCGTTCAATTTCATTACAGAAGCAAGTAGGAAAATTGATGACTTTAATTAAGTTATTTGTGAGCTCAAACTTCTGAGCAAGAGTTCATCAAACGAATGCGTTATCATTTCTAAAGGTTAGGTGAAGTCTGTCGTCATTTAAAATGAAACTTCTCCAACTGCAGACCTGGCTGGGACACCTTCTGCTCTCACGTGGGTTGATTATGGAGTAACTTTTAGATTCGGCATTTTTCTAAGGCAACATTTTTCAGGATATAAATTATTTATCTATTAGCATGTGCTCTCCAGATCCTGTATATTTGATCCAAGGAGAGTTTCGTTTGATTTAAATGCTTGGTTCCACTTGTACCAGGTATTCAGAGACCCCCTTATCATTAAAACAATAAGACACGAATCCGAAGCAGGAAAGTTTCCCCTTCGTCAAGTCGACTTCTTCTGTTGATCCCGAGCAAATGCACGGGACCTGCTCAATGTCAAACGATACAAAAAATTCATCTTCCATGTCGAGAACTGTTGATGAAAGGAAAGCTGGGAAAGGCTCACAAATTTAGCTCCAACCCTCTTTTTTATCATCATTTTAAGCAAAAACAAATTATGGAACCGCAACGGGTGTGTTTGTGCGTGATATTTCTGGGTGGAAAGGCTGGAAAAGTTTTTCGGGTCTGTTCGTCAGCATTTTGAAATAGACGAAAAGGTTGCCTATAAATCTTGCCCCGGGCTGTGCTTCTTGACCTCAGCCGGGACTTGCACCCCCGGTGCCTCAGTTTTCTAGGGGTGAACCGTTGTAAGTGCTGCAGAGATTGCTCATCGATCCTGTGCGTCTATAATCCGATAGCTAGCATGCTCTCGCTGTTTTTTTCCTTGACGTGCGGCTCTGCGGTACACACTATTTTTTTCATTTCTCACTTTTATGTGTTTTTCTCAACTCAAATAACCTGTCTTATAAATCATGAAGTGTGAGCTGCGAGAGGAATCACTACGCGGAGCCTTCGGAACATCAGACTTGGATTACGAAGCACTTTTTTTTTTTTTTTTGCATTTGCACCCTGTGCTCGGGTAATCGCCAAGATGAAGCAAATTCAATATTTGGATATAGTGTACGCTAAAGATAAAACGAAGGGTTCTTGGAGACCTGGAAATCTTTCTCCGTTTTCCGCAGACTTACTTTTCATGTACGTCATCAAAACCCATAAAAGTGATTGGACTGTCGCGTTTTGCTCATTGACTTGTAGGTGGTTTTTTTCCTAAATCCGTATAGGACCCAAGGGATGAGACATTTTTAGGTCTAACTCGATATTAGCCTCGCCGGTTGAGTGCCTTATATTAACTCTGAGAGGGAAAAGCTCTAAGCCAGGCCATGGTATAGGCAAACTAATCATGGACTACTTGTGGAAGAATCCGATTAGCGGAGAGGATGGTACTCTCTCTCTCTCTCTCTCTCTCGGCAAAAATCTTCCTCTGCTGTCTTTTACACAGAAGAAATCCTTGGGCATTGTTGGATATTCAATCAAGGATTCTCGGAAATATAAGTTCAAGAATTCAATTTCTAAAGCAACGGTAGTATAGGATTCAGGGGAGACTTCAGAGTAAGAAAACCCTGCGAGCAAGAGGAGGTAAACGCATGATCGATGTTAGTGAGAAACTGACCATCTCTGATCTGTTCTTTTCTAAAATTTCTGGTTGTGAGATCATATAATTTTCTCTCTCCTTTAATGTAGAATCCGGTGCGAACAAAATATAAGTCTGCGTCATACTTTTTCCGTGATCACAACCATGCGAGGAGCGTTCTTCAACGGAACTGCTGCTATTTCTTCTTTAGAGACATTTTCTACAGTTTTTATTAATCTTCTGTGAGTATCATGACGCTTATTGAGTGAAGTGCAGCAAATCAGATTATCTTTTTAGGACGTGGACGCGATAGGAGAACTTGCGACTTTTTTGCCAAGACGAAGTTGCAGCACCATTGGATTTATTGTCTGACTCTTGTGAAGAGTCGCTGTTCATTCGAAGGAAAAGCAGTTATTTCTTGAATGGGCTTCGGCTGGAACATAGGGACCATGTAAGCTGCCCACTTTTGATAAAATGAAGGTTTATGTTCCGGAAGAGGGAAATTTATCATTTTACGTGACGCGTCGGATGATGGCTGGCATGAAAAGCTAAAAGGTGAATGATCCAAGTAAGTCAAGCGCGTTGGAATGAGAATCAAAGAGATTTTTAGTCCAATTTCCGAGTTGAGTATGCATGCATGGGCTTGCACTGGCGAACCAAATGCCATCCCAGTCCCAGACTACGCTTAGTGCATTCCCTCAATGGAAAACCCGGGTACTGTCTCGTTCGGTTCGTAAGCTGGAAGACGCCTGATAAAAGGCATCGAAGTGGACGCAATCGAATTAGCCGCATTCTGATGGCCGGGAAAATCCCGGCGGAGACAACGGAATAGCGAGTATGATCGCAATTCAGCGATCCCGACGGAATGTCTAGGGGTCATTTAGCATCTCCTATCTCGGGGCTCACGTAGTTGCTACTCGCTGCCTCTGTTGCTGGCCGCTGTTATCAGTCCGTGGTGAGAAGAGAAAAATCTTTCCTCGGTGGTCTTAGACGCCGTTTATCTGCGAACTCTTCTCGAATCACGCTGGGTCGGTCCTACTTCGATTTCACATTAGCGCCGGCAGCCTGAGAATATTAGCCAGTCGCATCTCTCTTTGCCACGCATTCCGCCGTCCGTATTCTGGTCTGAGCTTCCACTTCCACCTCATCCGCTGCTCGGCTCTCGTTCGTCCATCCGTCTGCATCAGACGCTCTAATTGCAACGATTATGGGATATTTTCAGAGCAAATTGTTTTCACATTACATCCTCCCGAGGTTCTTTGAAAGGCTCGAATTCCTATTGAGTTTATTCTTTTTTTTAATTTTTTATCGATAGATAACGGTAGGGGCAGTATTACAGTCCTTCTGATTCTCTCCTCATCACCGTCAGGGATATAAGAAAGGTTACTTCAAATATTGGAATGATGGCTTTAATCATAAAATTTGATTTAATTTTCAGTCACCCCAAAATTCATACAGCACAGTACTGTATTGGTATTTCATATGCATTATGTTCCGTTTGCAAAGAAATCATCCGCCAAGACTCAATAATAAAATTAAAAGTACTGTATATATCTATAGCTTCTTTTGGGGGGTTTTTTTCCGTTTTAACTCCTGGTAGAGTAATTTTAGAACTCCACTCAGCAAGTCTGCATTAATTTGATGGATGTTTCTTCCAGCTGCGGAATGCTTATTTCCTCGAAGAAAAATAATTTCGAGTGAGCTGAAAAGCTAGCTTCCTTTGCTCATGGTGATTATTTCGAAAGGATGAGCGTTTCATTCTAAAATACTGTATTGTATTTGAGTGAATGAAAATAATCTTGAAATGTTGAAAATATAAAGAAATTTTACATCTCGTGATCTGCAATAACCTCACGACGTGCGTTTGTTTTAAGTTTTTTCAAGACAGAAAACTACAAGAATTCAGCACAATCCCCATTATTACTCCAGGGAATTGCTTCATCCGGTAAAAGAAGCTTATGTACCTTTGAAAGGGTGGATATGAGTCCACTAAGTGTCAACTGGGAGCTTCTAAACCCACTCTAACGAGCTTTCTATACGGAATCCTCTTGAATTTCACGTATTCTTAGGAAACATGCAAAATATTTCATGATATACTTTTGGCGAAAACGAAATCCTGTAGACTTGTAGAGCGTCTTGAGCTGTACCGGAGAAAAAAATTCTGAAAGAAGGATAAAATGGAGAACGTATTATCAAACAGCCTCTTAGTTAGTGGTTGTGCTGTTGAAAATCTCCGAATACCTAACAAATCCCGAATCTTTGGGCATTAGAGAATGCAGAAGCCGACAGGGGAACGCGGGTTCTTGAACACGGGACTCCGTAGAACACGCATAGAATATTTTGCATTTTGCTCTCTGCGTACGTAACACTGTCAAAACTTCAAGAAAGGAATTTGTTAGCCAGGGTACCCGTTAATCTTCTTTCCCTTGTCCTCAATTTGATAAAGCCACATTTTCTTCAACTTCCGGCTCTATTGCAATGTAAAATTGCGCAGTATGGTGCGCAAAAGTACTGTACTTCCTATCTATGACCCAAATACAGCTGCAGGAAGTTTCTGCAAATTAAATGTTTTCAGTGGGACTCAGGTTGAGGAACATTACCTGACCCACAAAACTCAGTTGCTGGCATCAAAGACGCTTCTTGTGATCATTTTTTCCCCCTAATTGATTCGAGATTTCACTTATCGGTGAGTACAGTATTTCCAATTTATGCCAGCCGATAATTATTTCGATTCCAAGTGAAATTTCGATTGAGCGAATGAAATTTAAAATCAATCTGGCTGTAAAGTAATGCCTCAGACAGGAACGCTAATTTCAACTGGCGTATTTGATGTTTGGGTGTTCTCCAAAACACAGCAAGCAGGAAAAAATGCTGTCCCACAGACGAAATTCATACTATTACAGTAGCTTGATTACTTAGACCACTATTCCCAAGAATACAAATCTTATCTTAACGTGATTCAGTTCACCCGAGAAGGAATAGGAGAGGTAAATTTAAAAAAAAATCAAGAAAAAGAGGACAAAAACTAACATTTCACTTCATTTTAATGCTTTTCAATGACTGAAATTCAAATTTGTATTGCCGCAGAACTGCTTCCGCCCTTTTCTTTGCTTCGGGGGCATTGCGTTTTGAAGTTTTTCTGGAAGATGTCGGATTTCTGCTTGCAATTTTGTTCGCAGTGTGATCTAATCTTGTGGGAACGCGGGCTTGTTGTACGATTCGTTCGTTGTGTGAGACGTTCTTCGCCCAAGGAACCAGTGCTTTTCAATTTTGAGCAGTCGAGACATGAAACTGAGGTACATACATTTTCCTGCTGTGCAAGATACTGTCGGTTCGGCCGAAGCCGAAGTGTACGACGTGGCTTGCCGTTGTTCTCGGGAGTCTTTTTGAATTTCCCAGCATAAGGCGGGTACACATAACGTTGAATGCCTTCGGTCCGGAAGCAGAGTTTTTCAATGTCAAGGAAGGGAAAAGAAAGAGATTCCGGTCTGCATTGACGGCGTTGTGCGGACCGTGAGAAAAGTTCCGGCGACAGGCCAGGTGATGGATGAACCTTCGGCGTCTGGAGGGCCGTGACTTCAATAAATTTGCTAGTAAGTGTCACCGGGAAGGGTGCGAGGAGGAGAGCAATGCCGAAGCCTTTCGATCACTCTCCGTCTCGACGCAGTTGTTTACATTGCGGATAGACGAGTGCTGGGATCTTTCTGGAAATCTCAGAGACCGGAGAAGAATAAGTTCCAGGCGGTCATCAGACTTGCCCACGGAGCTTAGCGCGGTCTTTTGTCTACAAAGTAGCGCGCGAAAACAAGGCAAGCGCAACTTTTTCACCGTGTCCGTGTAAACTTCTTACTTTGCAGAGGACCTGGCGAAGAAATTGACAGTCACTGGGGAAGTCGACTTGAGGGATTTCGACTTTTCGGCCACGCTGGAAAGTTTCCAGCCCACTTTCAAGCTCGACAACGTTCATCAAAACGTGTCGGCGCCAGAAGGAGCATCAGCCGCTTTGCTGTGCAAAATCAAGAATCTGGGAGCAAAAGCCGTGAGTACCTTTTTCCCCCAAACCCTTTTCCCGGAAATGTTGAAGCACTTAACGCGCGATGAGTAAAGACATTAAGCCGAGTCGCGGATAATGGATCTCGGGGCCCCCGCGCTCATTTTCTTTAACATTTTTGTTGTTGAGGATAATTTCGTGCTTCTCTGTGTCTTCGAGGGAATTTTTTTCTTCGGAGCTAACAGCACCACCGACACTAAACTGGTCAAAATTGAAAGTTTATTCAACAAAATATGATTATCTGACGTTAGAAATCATCACTGCTGAGAACGTACTCTAACGTCTAACCCTTTCAATTATTTCGTTAGCTTTTTAGTTTAGACTACTTTTAAATTCATTCTAGTCCGAATGACTAAAATTCAAATTTCGGAGGAGGGACCTTGAAAAACTTCATCCGATGAATACCATGACGGAAGGGAAACCTTTGTTGATTCATACAGAATTTGAAATACAGTAAACTAATCATGAAGTATTGCAGCACGTAAAGACTTCATGAAGTTCTAATCTTCCGCACAATGACCATCATATTAAGCACCAGTAACGCAATAAATTCCGAAATCAGAAATTTTCTGATCGAAAAATTTGCATCAGATCTGGAACATTTTCATCAAGAAGATTTTTAGATCATTCGAAATACTGTACCTGGTCGCACACAGACTATCTGAAAATTTACACAGCATGCAAGTTTGGAAATTAAAATTTACTCTTATGAAATTTTCGGTAAATGTCAACTATATGTCTCCTATCAATGAGAAACTGGGCGAAGAAAAAGGTGAGCCATAGAAACGATAAAATATTACTGTCTAAAATTATTTCCATCTCCTCCATGGAAACAAAAGACTGACAAAACTCACGAACCAAACCTGCATTGTCTTTCTGAATTGAATTTCCCGCGAAAAATCGCATGACTTGGGGTGATGAGATCTTACATTTCATGCGTAAAAAAAAAGAAGAAAAAACCAGTCTATTTCGTGGCATTTCCTCTCGTCGCGGGCTTCTCTGCTTCTTCATAAATTTTTATGGGAAGTACGAACGACATGGAATTTTTATTTCGAAGATCTTTCTACAATCTCTGCCTCTTCGCGAGGAAGTGTGGGAAGAGCCAGGTTTAAACCATATCGCATTCGCATGAACGGAGTATCGAGTTTCTGGTGGTCTATCGTCATTATGAGCGGTTTCTTCGCGTCAGACGGCGCCTTCCATTTTGCTCGGACGCGCGGAATTGAATAAAATTCCGCACAGCTAGAGATGAAAATGAGCTGTGATGTAGCTCTTCCGATCGAGTAGCCGAGATAGTGTTTGCTCTTGACGTTTAATCGGGGCGGAAATCCCCGGGAAGCCGCGAACAACTTTTCATCCACCAAAGGTTATGGCATGAAAGAAATTTTGCGGAGGAGTCCCGGATATGCCGAGAATGGTGGCTGACTGCTTGGGTTGCAGCCCAGGTTATCGATCGAGCCAAGTGTTGGCCGAGGGCGGATGAGTCGGGTTTCCGCTCAGATCTGATGACGAGGTCGGAGACGCGTCGCAAATGGGACAACGATTCAAGGCTCTGCCGTTGGGGGGAATGTTGCTAGAGAAAACAGCGGGCCGGAATTAAGTGTCTAGTCACTTCCGGACCAGTTGAAGCAGAAAGGAAACGCAGGCTCCGAAATCACATTTGATTGGACGTGAGGACGTCGGATTAGCTTCTCGGCGGGCTCGGGGAATCCCGGATTGAAACGTTTCGCTCCTAACGAGAAAGACGCGCGGTTAGCTATTCAAATGACCGCGGATTCGACAGCGTTCGAAACGAGGCGCTCGTCTGCCCAAGCCTTTTTTCTTTTCGCCGAAGGTCTCGAGAGCTTTTCTTCCCTGGGTCTTCGGAGTTTTCTGTGGAAGAAGGCCCGAGATGGTGCCACTTTATCGCGGTTGTCAGGCCTTTCCTCTGCTACGACCCGGACTTGCCGACTTTTTTGTCCCTCTTTTCCGCCTCGCAATTTTTCATTTTCCCCGGCACCGCAAGGGGATCGGGAGAGAATGCGAGGGATAGTCCACAAGTTTTTAAACTTGTTGTATTCCTGGATGAAAATCGGAAATTCCCTATGAATCCGAAGGACTTTCCGAAATGAATAAAAAAAACTTGATCAAGCTTGTTAAGGTACTCAGTTTCGGGTGTTTTCAAAGTTTTTCCTTTTTTCGTAAGAGTTTAATGTGGAATAGTGCACAGCAGTTCCGACTGATGAAAGAGAATTTGCCCAAGACGAGGTTGCAATTGGCGCGATTAATTCAATAATCATACGAAAAAATATGGGCAAAATTTTTCATGATTACGATACTATTGTTATTTTTTATCATTCGTCGATCCATCTTTGAATTAAATAAAATGTTGCCCCATCCATGCTAAAAATGACGCGAGAAACATAGTTGGCGTCTCTTTTGGGTCTCCCACTGCGTATAATCCTGATAAACATGTATGAGCGTGGGAGTGCATAGGATTCACCTGTATAAAAATTCCAAGGTGACAGCGATTATATTGAGCCACATTTTGTCATGCAATAAAAAAAAAACTAGGCAAAAAATATTGCAAATTTTATTCTTTAGGCATACATTGAAAGAGCCGATCGTTTTTGGTCTCCGCTCTTCTTCCGACAGATAATCATAGCGAGGCCAAATGAAATTCTGCTACATCCTTGAATATGATTTAAATACGCTTCAGATTTTCAAATTTTGCCGAAGAGGGCAACCAAAATTTACGTATTCATTCAAAGAGTTTAATTAACCTAATGAAAGTTGAGGACGTAGTGAATCTTTTTTTCTCTCGCTTATCTGTGTTTCTGATTTTCTACGATTTGGAGCGAGCAGCTGATGCTGAAGATTGTACTGTGCATTAATTGGTCTTATTTAATTGGGATTTGATGCCTTTTAAAAACGCTTATAGTGTTTTTTTACATCTTTTGGCAGTTGAAGACTTGGTTTGAAGGTTCCCTCCAATAGCTAAATTTGGAGTTTCTGACCTTTTTTCACTGGATGGTTTTTTTATGAAAAAATTTTAGAACTTGATTTTTCTGAGCTTAGATAGAGCCTTTGAGGATTCGAAATGCTGTCCAGAGATATTTCAGGATGTGCAGCTGTAATCAGTGCCCAGAAACGTGACCTTTCGAAGCCAGGCGTTGAATTATTATCTTTCCCTCTACAGCACTGACCCAAGAAACCAGAAAGCAGCATCTAGCTGCTCAGATTCCGATCTTCAGGATTTAATTCTAGACGAAGTTTTCTGCTCCGGGGATAAGAATGCGCTGCTGGTCCTCGAGTCTTGGCAGCATTCCTGAGATAACGGACCAGGAAAGAAATTCGCAGAGAGTACTGGCACCACCGTTCGGCGACTTACTTCCGGTGCGGCTTTTTCGCGTTTCGCGTCGAGCCGTCTTTTGTTCCGGCCGAGTGTTCCAAGTTCAGGAGATGAGTTTCCGGATGTGAATAAGAGGTGATGCACAATACGGATGTTAATCTCTCTGGCATCAGATCCCGCCTCGGTTCTCGTTTCCCGCCATTTGTTTCCACGGTTGTTAGAGCGGCATAATTTCGTCCATCGATTCATGTCTCTTTACTTTGTAATTGATGAATCGCGAGCTTCGTCTTGCATCAAGTACTGTTCGTTCGACCTTTACGCCGAGCGATAATTCATGTCGCCGACATAATTTCCAGATGAAACGGATGCATGCCTCCGAGCGGTCAGTTAACGCAATTCGTAGGCTTTGTGCCCACAACGTGGTTATGGTGATAACTATTCATTCGCCCCGTCTGTTAGACATGCATTCAGAATTGAGGTCGCATCGAGGCCAGGTTCTAAGGTACTGTATTCCGAACAGTTAGGTTCAACAATACCGGAAAGAATAATTAATTTTATCTCAATCAAAGTCCTACGATATCGCGTAAGACGAGTTGAACCATCACAGAGTTGTTGATCAGCTTTGTTTTTGTTTATGGGGATTTTCTTAATTCCATATTACAAAGCATCGACTATCCCCAGATGAATTTGCAATTAATCTAGAATCATCTCGTTAACTCTGATGTACCCGCTCGAAGGTAGTCCGGGATATTGAAAGGGCAGTGATGTCCAACTTAAAAAATTCAGAAATAGGATTTGTATGCAACTATAGGTCATACATTGACGATCAACGGACGTATTGTGCAATGCACGAATCGCACAAATTTTCGCCCAAGATGAAAATGGGATTCTCCGAGACGCAGTCATTTGTCCATACTAAAAAATTATGAATATCTCCAGGGTAGACTGCTGGTTTGGTATGATGAAGCGATTGTCACGTTGATTTTGCATATTAAATTGAATTAAATCTCTCGAACGCTCTTTTAAATGTTATCGTATTTCGTCATGGATTTAGCTGCATTGAGATTATTACCCTTTTAGTTGAAAGAAAAAATTCGAAGAAAAAGCTTCCGTGCGCCTTTTCACGAGGCTTATTCAAGGGCTTTGTCGAACCTTCACACGTCTTTGAATTCTTCTCAAGCCACCAAGCACATTAAAGCAAATAAATGCATTTTTAATTATTTCATGCGAGTATTTCTCGTTTATCAATGTTTAAAAAAACCTTCTTGCGAATTCTGTGCAGTGATGGCGATGCGGAAAAGGAATCTGGTTATTGAAGAGTGCGTCTTCTGTTTTCAAGTTAACGTACCCTCAGTATAAAAAATGGAAAGATGGGGAATCGAATTTGAAAATTGTCTGTTTTTTTAGTATTCTGCGGAAAATCAACGAGGACGTAACGAATTGCTGAATTTCAGCAAGTTCTGTCGCAAAATGTGGATAAACATTTGTTTGGCCCATCATTAAATTAACTTCAGTTCAAGGCTTTGTTCGACGTGATAGCCTCTGTCCATCAAGAGATCGTTCTCCCCAAAATACGAGTAAATTAATTGCATGGTCCTTATTCCCATAAATATATAATACGGCAAATTTAAATATTTTCAAACACTTGTATCTAAATAAGTGTAATGGATCTCTATTTGGAAGCTCTCCATAGTATATTCATGCAATGCTTCATTGGTGAGCTACCGAAGCTGACTGATCAAACGCTGAAAGATTTAAAACTGATAACGTATGGGCATGAAGCACGAAGAGATTTTCAGCGAGACGGATTTTCGAATGCGTGAATTCGCGTGGCCACCTAGAACTCAGTGAAGAGAATCGGGTACGTACAGCAGGAATGTAATCATCATGGCCGTCGCCGTTCTTCAGTTTTATTTTGCTGCTCTGACGATAATTACTCCATGATGACGTCTCCCAGCGCAACGGAAGGGGGAAAAGTAGTCCTCCGGCGAAGACATACAAAGATGGAGATAGCGTCTGCTTGTTGTTCGCGTGCGGGGACACGCTGTGCAATTCATTATCATTGTATGCGTGGGGATATTACGTCGACTATACAGAAAAAATTGTCACCCGAAGATCTCGGTAGCTTCTATTTCTGAGACGGTGAAAAGGTTTACCTTGATTCGAATACGTTTTTTGAAGCCTCAAATGGTTTCTTTCTTTTTTTTTTAGAAAGAGATGGTTTCAGGAGAGTGTGTTGGAATGGGGGAAAAATGCCGTCATAGAGAAAAAGGCGCGGGAAGAGGGGAGAAAAAATGAAAGTGGTTTACGTGAAATGCTTTGGAGAGGAACTGCTGAAGTAGACAATGCTGGTACATGGTATGCCGAAGGTGAAGGAACTTTGCCAGAGAAAGTATAAAATTATTGGAAGTGAACGTAAGCTGACGATTTTTAAATTAAGATAGAACTGAAGATAGTATCCGTAAAATATCTAAAATCCCAAATCAAACCAAATTTACGCATATATATGACTTAATCAATAAATGGAAGCCAAATGTGAAAATTATGACCGGGAAAAAACCTTAAGCACATACAGGATTTTTCAAGCACCCGAAAAGAGGGTGGACCATCACGCAAATCGGATCAAACTTTAAACAGTGGCATCTCCAAGATGGATAAGCTTCAACAATTGTATTCATCAAGCATTTTCCTCGTCGACATTCTCTCTCGCCGGCGTTTTCTTTACGAATGCATTTTCTATATTTCTTTGGAAGAATTTTCACAATGAGAACATAGTATTTGGAATTTTTCATAGTACAGCAGTACATTATTCGGATCATCATTTATAATACCTGCAGAAGAAGCGTGAAAGGTGGACCTTATTTCCGTAGAAGGATGGATTGCACAGTACTCCCCACTTTCAACCCAATGTTTTTATGCAAATGCACCGGGGCTCGAAAAATACTATATATTATCTAGTTCGGAAAATTTTGATTAACAGTAGTAAAAATGACGGCGATATCCTTCGATCCAACAATACATGTACTAGGAACGCACGAAATAACTGACAAAACTTATAGCAGAGCTCTCGAATAATGTACTGTACATGTAAAAAATTACGTTTTCCTAGAAGATTGGATTGAACTGGCGGAAATTCAATATCATTCTTCATCGTGTTCTACGCAGTGTGCGAATCTTGCGGCGAAAAAGCAACAAACCATTAAATGTCACTGTTCCGTGCTTTTCTTCTTGCTGCCTTGTCATTTTACATTTCTTGGCGAATGTGCGTGGGACGACTTACATAAAATTGTTATTACAGGGTTCCTCCTATATCTCGACCCTAAACCAGCTTATTCGCAGCTTTCGTGAGGTGTTGACGAGGTTGCTCAATATTTCCCGACTGATGAGAAAGGCTTCGGCGTTCGGAGAATTTGACATCGTGGGTGTTCGGTATTCTCGGCACCTCGCTCGCGAAGCGAACTGCACGCATGAAGCTTCAGAAGTGACGAAAAGGAAATGACGAGGATGACATTCTCTCAAGCGTTTCTCACGACCTTCGTTCAATAAACTGAAAAAAGGGGAAAACCACGATTCAACATTAAAGTGTTAGCGCAGTCGTCACTGCATGCGGCATTCAATGAAAGTTTCTCGGTACAGTACCTGCAGGCGAACCGCGTGGGTACTGTGAGGTAATCTCATTTGTGGTCGCTGAACTGCGGGAAGGACGATCAATTGTGGGGCATCCTCTTTTTGAACGAGGAGAAAGCCACGGACTATATCTATTTTATCCAACTCCCGTGGCTCTGCGTGAAACATGAACGTCGCGTTTCCTAAATAGGTTCGGAGGGGGATCCCGTCAGAGGTTATGGCCGCCAACTCCTCAGGTCATCCAAAGCGCCCCAGAGCGGTCACTAGATTAAGTTACATTCTCGAGGACTGTCGCACCTGACCCGAATGTAATGCGTCGGGTTCCATGCGACGAACGACGCAAGTCGTCGGAATGTAACCGCACGTTTCTACCCGAAACGAAACAATTCCTCATGACCGTGATTAAACGACTCGCTTCGAGACCCTTCTCACGATGCAGCCAAGAAAAGAAGAGTGATGTCGTGCTAAGAATGCAAATATGTGACGGTTCGGAGGGGGCTTTCTCCAAAGTTCTGCTCCGCAAGAAGTTCGGGGGTTCGATGTAAGTTTTCGAAATTTTGGGGAAGTCCAACGACCCACATCTGTGGAACCATTGCAATTCAGGCGACAACTGCTGGGCATTGAAAGCACGAAAGAAGTTATTAGGACATACTGTACTCCTTCCGACTTGACGAAATGAAGAATCTCTCGCTTCGTTGCTCCTGCATTCGGAGAGAAAAACTAAAATTGTCACGTGTTTCACCAAGAAATTTCGAAATTGCTTCCTGATGGTGAAGACCATTGGTGTTGTTCTCAAAGATAACAGCACAGGGTGGACCAGAAAAAGTTGACCGATTCTTCTCCTCATTATGTGAAGGTATATAGCGGGGAACAAATCTGACAAAAGTTTATTCAATTCTCTTTTCAAATTGTGTGCAAACATGCACATCGATATGGTTAGTTTGCACATTATTTCACAGAGAGACAACACCAGAATTTCCATGTGCGAGAATAAGGTCCAGAAAATCCATGTGACGTTCTTCCTCGTTCCTCTCGTCCAAAAATTTTTTTGAAAACGTCCAGCGGGTGAAATGGTTTTTTTTTTAGATTAATACTGTACATTACTTTTGTATAATTTAAAAATTTTTTAATGCCCTCATTATTTGCCAGGATGGTGCAGAGGAAGTGTTTATACTGGTGGATCGAGGATACCGCTTTCTCATCTCAGTTTTGGTGAAGTTCGAAGGGTTTGTTTTCTGCTTTCATCGATTGATTAGTCCCTGACGATCAACTAATCTGAGGCAAATAAATAACGACGATTAATCATAACCTATACGAGGAAACGTTTGTAACTATAGAGTGATGGGAGTTGAACTTTTTGATCATTGAATTAATATTCTATTGGAGTTTAGTAATACACTCAATCTAACTGTCGACGGTTTTCCGCAGCTTCAGGCCATTCTTGCTGTGAGGGCATGAACGCATTCCTCGATTTCATGGGAAATTTTTCAGCTGTCCTTCGGTGCATCTCATGTGCTGGCAGGTTGTATCCATTTCCGGGCAGCTTAGCAAGCAACTTGGCTCGTCCATGAAAATGCATTTCTTTCTTGTGATCTTCTTTGGCCTTTTGCCACCTGTCGGCCTTGGCTTGGGTAGGTCTTCTCGACGCCATTAACTGGTAACGGCGGAGGAACTGAACCAGAATCCGAAAGCTTTACGCGATTCCCGCCCCTTCTCTTGTTGGGAGTGCTTTACTCACGGAGCTTCCAGGGGAAGATCTGCGTAGATGCATTTCGCAGGGGCATCACCTGCTCTTTGTATTCTGCAAAATGATGAGGCTTAAATTGCAGAGTTGAATCCCCTCTTGCTCAGCCTCACAACCCCGAATCTAACTGCAAACTTTACAAAGGGAATTGATCGCACCATCCCTGTGATGAGGTACAGTATAACGAACTGCGCGTTTCTACTGCGGAAGACTGAGTGATTCGTGCGATATAATCTCATGTCGATGAAGCGCAACCGTAGAGCCATAAAAAATAAGTGAACGAACCTTGATGTATGTAAATCATATAACTATGAGATTTGTATTGGGAGTAGAGGGACAAAGAACAAAAAGTGTCATTCCAAATGAATATTCCTGCCGTGGGATTTGATTTGAATCGAGAATTTGAAGCATTACTCATTTGTGAAACCCTTTGCAGTGTACAGAACTACAGAATAGTCACCATCCACTACTACTTCGACAGAAAATGTGAATGAGCATCTTCGCTCTGAGCATGTCACAAAATATCCTCCACCATATTAATATTTTCCACAAAAAATGATACAGTGAGACCCCCACATGCAGACACCTTGATATGGGGACAATTTGACATAGGAACACTTATTTTTCAATTTAAAAGATAATAAAAAGGCCCAACATATGAACACTGACTCAGCATGAGGACATTGCATGATAAAATTGCCAATAAATTTTTGGAAAATTAACTTTTATTAAGCTTAATTGCAAAAAACAGATATTTCGAACCCTAAGATCTACGCAAGAAAAATACTTTGGTACTTTTCCATTACTTTCCCACCCTTTCAGCAGAATTAAAAAAATTACCTACAGCACAGTGGGACTTCCTTCTCTCTTTGTGACCTGGATGTTATTTTTACAGATGTCAACATTTCAATGAACTACACAGCGGTATACTGTTCAATGCTCCAAATGTTCTTCTTGGGTTGAAAATATATTCACTGAATCAAATTCAAGTGGCAAACATTTTTTTCATGGAATTAGGGAGAATATTTCTTCCATAAAACACCAATTAAAAATTATATAAAGTAATAAAGTCTATGGGAAAACAAGACTCAACTTAGAGACACTCTTGATGCACCAATTATGTCCACATCTGGGGGCCTCACTGTAGTTGTCCTAGGGATGCCACCATCTTACTCCTATTGCCAAGTTGCTCCTTTTTTTGCTTGCCAGCCGAGGATTTTTCCTCTGCTGTCGCTTCTAATCGTCTCACCTTGCTTGGGGGTTAATGTCAAAATTATTCGTTCAAAAATCGCTGAAATGCTTATGTTTTTCTGGGTCTTGAAATTCGTGAAGCACCCTATATGTTTGCGGCAGTATAAGAAGAATGTCATGGTCACAACGTCTGCACCTTATGTCGCCTACGTCGATGACGACATTTCCGAGGGGGGGGGGGGGCTTTTATCAAGGACGTGTAAGTAGCGCGCAAAAAAGGCCTAAAACTGGGTCGCTTCGGTAAATATCCGAGCTTCTTCTCCAGCCTGTTGGCAAATCGAATCGGGCACCGGAGGGTGATTGAATCTTTGCTTGGCAAACGACGCGACTTTTCCGATCTCATCGGCTGCACTCCCAGAGCCGATGATTCGTGTGCAGTGCAGTTACCAGTCAGTATTTTCTACAAGAGAACTTTTGTTTAGCGACGTTCGCCATTTCTTGATTAACTGGCCTCTCCGTTCCCGTAACCGTGCCAGCAGAACCTGCGATTCGAACAAGTTTTGGCTTTCTTTGGGAATATCGGGTGATGGATTGAGAAAAATCTCAGGAAATGCTTCGACACGTACCCTCCGAACCATTACTTATCCGCTGAGAGTTGAATCGATCGGACTTCCGCACTCCGTTACCTCCGGCTTCCACCAAGTTCTGCTGATTAAAAACATTGCGAATTGGTTTTCAGTGTCATATTCAATTTGGCCCTCCGGCAACCCAAGGTCATGCCACTCCCTCGCATCTACACTGTACGTCGAAGATGATTAACGACGGAATGAATTCTGCTCTTTGCCCCTATGGCACGATTTTTCATTTTATTTATTCCAAGGTTTTTCTTGCGCATTCCGGCTGCGTGAACACATCATCTTCCATTCAGATTTTGCCTTCATCGTTCGGGACAATGTTATGCCTAGAAGAAGAAGCTCATTTCATTCGTGTTTACGTTCCTGCGTTCTGAAGCCAGCATTGCAGTATGATAATGAGAGTACGGTTATACGTTCAAAGAGCACTTACAGCGGGAAAGTCGGGTTAAAAGCGCGTTATAAAGAGCGCTTCTGCGTAATTGAGGCCGTTTTGTTTGCGGAATCCAATTAGGAAACACAAAGCCGAACCGATCTCCATCGAGATACTTTTGCGTGTGAATACTTGGTGTGGTTACTGGACAGAATTTTCATTACCTTAAACAACAAACGATGTTAATGAAAAATAAATGAAAAACAAGTTTGGTGCCTTTTCTCGCGAATAACTCAAAATTAAGAAAAATATTCATTACATGTTGTTTTCGGACCGAAAATTGGCGCTGCTGCTTACAAGAACGTTGGCATCTCCATCTAATTCATACGAGTATCCGATGAATCTCGAGTTATTCATGAGAAAGGGGCACAGAATTCAGTAACAGGGTTCGTTGATTAAGGTAATGAATTTTTGTTTAGTAACCGTACTCTGTGTTTTTTTTTGTGTGGAAAACTACGTCTGATTCTGATTTAAATTTATCAATGTCCCATATGTCGATATGCATAAGCCGAGTGCATGTCTATAGAAGCCCCACCTGGATTTCGAGCAAAATGTTCCGTGGAAAACGATGCCGACGGGTAAAACTTGGATTTTTTTTCAGAAAGTTTGAATGCTGTACACCGAAAGAACATCTCGGTGTTTAAAATTCCAAGGAGTTGATGCTTTACGTGTACTGAGTCAGTGCATAGTGTACCCTCAAAGATACTTTATTCCATTATTTTAAAATCAGACCGTTGTGTAGTATCTGATATAGATTATGATGGAATACTAGCTGATTTCTGATTATTAGCAGCGATCTAGTTCGTCAGCGCACCGAAATAAGTAATTTACTCGCGCAAAAAACGATAAATAATTAATCAAGATTGATAATCCGAAAGTTTCTTTGCGTCTCTGCCCTCGCATTTCTGTGCTGAGCATTATAGCCCAACAGCAGGATCGATTATTCTATAGGTCGATTTACTTCTGTAGGCGTTGAGACCATTAAACCCGTGATTGGGGCTCGTATTCGAACGTCCGCCTAGACTGCTCTTTATCGGTGAAATCTTTTGAAATGAGAGACCATTGATGATGACTGCGGGTATAATGCGAGTTTGATAATTACCGGAATCGTTGCACCGCATGATCACGCTTCAGAAGCTCGTGGATGCGCTCCAGTTCATGCACAAAGATCCAATTTAATCGCATGCGGGGAATTTTCTTCGCTCGAATTTCATTCTGATAAGTACAGTATTCACTAGTGCGAGAAACCCGCTTTGACGCGGTTAGAGAGTGGCATCTAGGAATTAGTACCTGAATGCGTTTTAATCAGAATTGCAGATCAAGGCTAACCAGGCTACTACGAAAATGGTCAGGATGACGCACTTCGGCAATTTCATTTTTTCTAGTGCTCTAAATAGTCTAAAATACTGTACACGACTATCGAACCGCCCTACCGTTATTAAGGATACTGAGTACAGTACAGTATTTTCAACATCGTCATGAAGTCCAACAGAGCAAGAATTATACAAGTTACCATTAACCGTGCCCGAATTTAATGTTGAGCAGAGGAGGAAAATCGGGCCATTCAACGTTCCTTTGACTCGTTTTATTTTCCTTGAATCGCTTGAACTTAGTAAAAGAAAACCCCCCACGCTTTCTCAAGAGCAACACGATAAGCATGATCACGATATGAAAAACATCAGAAGGAAGCATGTATGATTTCATGAGAAGCACTAGGGTCAATAAACTGCAATCCGAGAAATTCACTAAGAACGGCATCTGTGTTAGCTATAGCTCTCCCAGATTTTTGTGAATATGTGAGTGATACCTCATTATCATATGGTTATCGTACGAATTTTCTTCATCCTCGAGGAATATAATTTCCGATTATTCGAGATATTCGATAATCCAGGCGAGGACACGAAGTCATTATTCCGGATAATCGAGATTTTATTTTACTAAAAAAATTGCCACACACCTCCCATGGTTCATCACTCTCTTGAAACTTGAAACAACCAGTACGAGTTCTTAACCGAATAATAAATGCCCGAGGCGTGTGATCTTGTAAAAGCGTGTTTAATATTCGCATAACATTACAGCCTTTTCTTTGTGTGTCACTTGTGCATTTTCCAAAACTCATGTTCAGCATTTGAACCGAAGCTCATGAGCGACTGACAAACCTTCAACACCTGTTCGTTCGCGTTGATTTCCTGAAAAACGATTACAGTACTTACTGATTTGATAGCTGAGCGATTTTCCATGGTAGCATTTCATGAGTGACTGACAAACCTTCAACACCTGTTCGTTCGCGTTGATTTCCTGGAAAACGATTACAGTACTTACTGATTTGATAGCTGAGAGATTTTCCATGGTAGCATTGACTTAATGAACATGTGTATCTTTCGAACTGGTTGCGTCTACCTTCCGACGAAATGCGCCGTGAGTGAACTTGAATTGACGAAGAACCAGCTTGGTTAATTAAAGTATCCTCGCTTCAGGAAAGTTCCTATATATAAGGAGACCTGCTGTTATCCCATCGACACGTTGCCCTGAACATTATGAAATTACTTTCCGGGAAACTCGTGCCGGCTAGTTTCGAGTAATTACTGAGTAACCAAAACGGGAATTCATTCTTAGGTTTCGTGGATCAGGAAGAAAGACCTGCACGTGCTCACAGGAGGCATAATTACGTACACAACGGACCCGCGGTTCCATTTGCGTCACGACGGCGACGAGGGTGAAGTCGAGTCGTGGGTCCTGAAGATCACGCAATTGCACAGAGACGACTCAGGTCTGTATGAGTGCCAGATCAACACGGAGCCGAAGCGAAGCTTGGCTTTCAATTTGCACGTCTCAGGTGAGTGGCTCTCATCCATCTTTGTGTCTGAATGCGAGTTTTTCGGCCTAATCAAATTCAACCCTCACCTTTTCAATTCCCCTCGCCCCACCATCTTTTCGCGGGAAAAATCGGGATTTTCCGCGGGTACGGCGGGCTTCGATATATGCGTCATATAATTGGGTAGATTCTGCACTCGCCGAACCCTTCCATCCATGAGATGTGCTAGACTCACAAAAATATGAATATTTTCGGGATTCATGAAGATTTGCTTTTGAAATTTACGCACATCGCGGAATTGCACAAGGTACTGTATATAATAAAATAGGTAAATCATGAATTGAGCGAAAGTATGACCAAAAGTTTAGTAAGATCTGCATCCTACAGAATATTTTATAAAACATTGCATGGCTAAAATTAAATGCAAAAAATACCAGAAAATAGCTCAGCACGAACACAGAAAAGATCAGGTCACTACAAACTGGCGGCATTGTCAAGGGAAGGTAAGACGGCGTGAAGACGGGAAAACATTCTTGACATCCATAAAAAAAAAAGTTGCTTTCGGGAAAGGAAAACAACAGGTTCGGGCCTTTACAGGGCTAATTCGTGTGAGATTCATGTCCAAATAAGTAGCAGAAAACAGAAAGACGAGAATAGTTTTCCCGAGCATGCTTCAATGTTTACCCTCATCTTCCTTTTTTCGACAGACAATCGTTGCCATGGGAATAAATGCTATTAATTCTCTCGCTGAGTACGAGCCCAAAATAAGAGGAACATTTTCCTTTTACTCGCACACAGAATGTGGAACATACAGTCGATGATGTCAATGTTATCTCATTTGACATTGCCCCAACATCATTTTCATGATGGGGTGTTTTTAACAAAAGATATAAACAGCATTTATTAAGAATAAAAAATCGTTGACTCCGAGTTGAGTTTTTGTGCGTTAAGATCCTTGACCTGATCAGATTAATTCAGAAAGATCAGATATCGATAATTTTTCCGGCTTCGGAAAGCGATTTTACGGGTTAGAGTCAATTTTGGACATTCTACCGAGAGAGTACAAAGGAATTTCTTACGAATACGCATGTAAGTACATATATACTTGATGAAGCACTACTTGAATTAAGTCGAGTTTATGTCTGAATGTGCTGCGAGTTTTTCTCTTTCCCAATTTCCTTATTTCGTCTATTCTCTCATTCGGTTTGTTTTAATGCACGAGGCCTTTTTCCCCAGAAATCCTAGACCATATATAAAAATAACAGCGTGATAAATGCAAGAAGACGAGAGGCTGTGACGATGCGGACACCGTGCAACTCGGCTTTCAAATTTATTCAATTTCTCACTCATTCCAGACCCACTTCTGTCATCATAGATGCGTTCCGCGAAACTTCGGCTTCTATAAAGAATTGGTTGAGGTTCAGAAAGTGTAACTTGGATTTTACTCCGCCGTGCAAACACTTTTGCTAAGTCACCAGAAGACGGAAATAAACTTCGTGGAAAGAGTAATTTTTTGCACGATTTTTCATTTAAAAACTATAATTGCCTCCAGTAAGCTCGTTTTTCTAGAATTAAAAGAACGCGTTTTTTGGGTCGACTAATGCGGAAAAATCTGCAGACAGTCGTATTTTTGGATCAGACAATGAAGTAGTCGCGAAGACGATAAAGATAAAAACCTTGAAGTCATCGTATGAGTAGAAGAGCACACAGGAAAGATGACGAGTAGATTTGTCGCCTTATAAAGATAATTTCTTTAGCCAGAGCATCGCTAAATTGCAGCGAAAATCACACTTGAACGGTTGAATACATTTCAAGCATATGAAACGAATGATAGATGGGATTCGTGTGTGGGATATTCTGAATGTCGTATATTTTCATTTCAACTTCAGCAAACTCGTTTCTTCGATGAAAATCTGTCTATCCATGATTAACGCAAGACCGAAAGCAATTTAAAGTTCCAACTGTGAGTCAGTTTACGCGAACAACTTTCGCGACTTTCAGACGGCTAGGAACAAAACTTGAACAATTGATGGATTTAACAAGAACATCCAAAGAATAACATATGATGCCGACGTTCGAGTAGATTCAGAATTTCTTATGAAGCATGTCAAAAACATCATCAATCTCGAAGTATTTGAAAGCCTAAGCAATGACTCGCCGTGAAAATAAATACTGTACTGTGCGATAGATCCACATACAAGTAGCCTCTCTTATTGCAGCATGGGAATGATTCGCGGACAAATGACGAACGGTGACTAATGGGAAACGGTGCAAGAAAGCTTATGAAAGCCCAACCCAGTCGTAGAAGCGTCGTTTCCTGATTCGCATATTCTCGAACACTATCCCAGGTTAATTTTGGGCGACCCCTCTCGTCATTTGCTCACTATATGATGTTTAGAGGCAGAGAAGACGAGGTGTGAAGAGTTATGATCCGCGGAGGATCCCCGTAGGTTGAAAAGTTATGAGTTTTCCGAGCTTGAGCCCTCGGGATCGTCATCTTTTCTCGCCTGCAACGTTTAAAAGCGGCGACGCCTCTAAAGGCTCTGTGTTTAATTTTCTTTCACAACAGCCCGTAAATTAAATTTCCCCATGCAAAAACGAAGCAATTTGGCATTGGATACTCACTCAAGATTGATCTTGTCATTTCCAAGGTAACAAGATAAGTGCTCAAAACATGTTCCCACAGAAGGAAAAGCATGAAAAAGCAATTATCACGAAGAGAAACACAAACAAAATAAATTCGCGTTCTTGCCTTTTTCATGCTAACTATCCGAGGCTTAGTTTACCAAGGCTTTTCCTTTTAATGTATTTTTGATCATGATTTTTTTTCTTCTTATCGTCACTGGAATTGGAGCGATCGATATTTATTCGTCGTCGACGTCAGCACATGCATTTTTGTAGGATAAATAATAAATCAAAGACATCATTCCTAAAACAGCATGGGAGAATGTAAAAGATATCGTCGCAAAAAGAGTGACGAAATTAAAGCGTCGCGAATGTAGTGTAAGTAAGTCTCACAACGTAATTGAGAATCTGGTTACAAATCTGATTCAGAGGGACCCAAACAATTTTATTGAGAGAGTTTTCAAGCCCGAACTGGAATTTTTGCTGGAATTTTGCAACATTTCAGGCCTCAAACTGCTGGGTTAATGCGATGCATAACTTCAAAGTTAGGGTAAATTTGCCCAATTATTCTCTCATTTCCCTCTGAAAAGCATCAATTTATGAAATTATTTCCCGTCCAGGTTATAGTGTCCCTGCAACCGTCCCAAAATAAACTCGAAAAGGTCTGAGATCTAAGTAAAATCGAGCAATGGAGGTTTGAGAGGAACATTTTCTAGTGAGGTAGATCTCGATTGCACTGTGACTAAGGGTATTTAGACAGAGATTGACCAGAAGTTTGGCACGGGGCAGTTTTCACGCTAATTATTTTTGAGTTTGCACGATTTAACCGTTTGTAATGTTCCCCTGTAATCATCATCACATAATATATCTATATACAGCTACACTGCAAAATGTTTACTTAAGAGTACCACTCATCCGCATCAAGTAAGACGTGGAAATCGTCCAGAAACAAATCCCCACACAAAAGTTTTTGTTGCTAAAAAAAATTGGAATGGTTTCAAAAAACTAATATGCAACAAAATAATCAAATACAGAAAGCATTGCGAGAGGATTGGTGCTGAACGGAGTCTCCTGTGTTCATTATTTTTTTTGCCTACAGAGACTCATTCATGACTCGCGCCGCTGGTTTTATTCATTTTTTAATGATTACCCACGTACCACTGAAACCCCACTTTTCTGTCTTGATTTTCAAGAAAAATAAAGGTGCGGCTTGTACTTCCGTTAATACAGTACACGTTACTGTACTCAAGTATTTTTTTTAATCTTTTTAGGTGTTAATGCCACGGTGTTGGGCCCAAAGGACCTATATGTGCAAACAAAGGGCGTGTTGAACCTTTCCTGCGAGATGAGCGCGGAACCCGTACCGTCCGGCATAACGCCGACCGTGGAGAAAGTGTTCGGCGATGGCGCCATGGTGTGGGAACGGGACGGGGTGGACATCATGCAGCCGCGGACGCGAGGTCGCGTGCACGTGTCCGCCGTCGTCAGCAATAACGGCACCAAGCTCTCGTCCCAGCTCCTCATCCGCCAAACTGCTCACGGGGACTCCGGGTCCTACTCATGTCGGCCGAAAAACCTGCAGAAGTCCTCCTCCTCTGTTCAAGTGCATGTCATCCAAGGTAGGCCACATCCCTGTCTCACTTGTGCTTTTTTCTTCGTCTTGTGAAGCCTCTGACGCATTCACGCAGTCATAGGCCGCACATTGATCCAAGCGTGAACCATCGAAGAGAGAGAGAGAGAGAGTTACATATGGCGCAGAAAAAAAGAGACGGCTTCTTCGAGGGAGGGGGGGGGGGGGGGGGCCCCATTTATACAAGTTGGCTTGGCTTCATGAACTTCTGCATTTAAATGGTTTTAAGACCATTCTGGCTTGGGTAATCAAAGACACCACCAACTAAAATGGTCATAATATAACGGAACTCCATCAATAGATAAAAAAAATACCCCTGGTAATAAGTATTCATATTCTAGAGCTTCAAATTATTTTTTCCATTATGCTAGCGATTTTTTACTCGACTGTATCTCGAGTTGACTGCGGCCTACCTTCGAATATTTCGCTGCCTTGGGTATTTCGCTCCCCCTTCCCCCATATTAGGAGGCGAGAAGTAAACATTTTGACCGAAAATTCAGGAAATTCCCGCGCTTGACTTACTTGAGTTCCATGACGGATGCAAGCAAGTTCGCGACCAGCATTTACTGAGTTTCGAACTTCCTGCCAAAATATCTGGGCGTTCCTCCGGTTAAAACGCAGTAGTCCGTTGCATAGGTACAGATATTCTTGATCTGAAAATGCAGAAAGAAACGAGAGGAAAACTTCGAGTGGAATTGAAAGTTCGGGGTCCCTTTTAAATCGCGAAAGCTTTCGACCTCTTTGTTCACTTTATTCAGAATGCCCTCTGTATAGCATCTGATTTACAGTCATTTTTGTACATTTTGTAGCGTACCCGTCGCATTTTTCTGGCAAAGCGCTAGATGGTATGTGCATTATATTCCGACTTGCGCACCATCCATCACCGTGTTTTCTCTCCTTTGCTGAAGACATTGACATTCTCGCAGCTGTCTTGAGTATCAGCAATAACTGTCACTATGTCTGGTACCTATCTGCATATTCCCGGGAAGAAGAAAAGAACATGGAGCTGGAATTGTCCTGGAAAACCGCAACCCACGGTTCTTTTGGCCAAGACTGTTAACTTCATACCGTAGCGTGGAAAACTTCTCGGATGTTGCCGAATATTGCAGTACCAATACATTTCAATTCAGGCCATGGAACTGTAGCTCAAATATTCACGTCGGTACGAGCAAGACCAACTAAAATGGCCGAATAGCAGCTTCGAGAGATGAAAAGACTTGTCTAGGGTGACGTTTTGTAAAATGGAAACTTTCTTCGCTTCTTGTGCGTCGTAGAATCTACGTAGGTGCTGGGATTAAATTGAATGCGCTTCGCATGAGCGAGAATTGTGAAGTATTTATGCGGATGAGATTCTTTTGGGATGTTGCGCGGCATTTGCCAGGAATACTAAATGTATTCCATTCATGTCCCCCTGGTTCCTCCACCTACTTCCGCATCGCGATGAGCAAACGTCAAAGAGGTATTGCATACATCGCGAAGAATGCCATCAATCGCAGAATAGTCCGGGGGTCATATGCAGGCGGAATCTCGATCCCTCATTTCTTCTTTTTCGCTCGCTTTGAATGCTCTGGTTTTGGGGCGAATGGATTTTCCATAATGTTTGCCGTCGACGAGTTTTCCCTATGACGAGACCCCGTTTCCATTGTACCGTGAATCGCGGCCGGGGACATCTCCGGTCAGATGTGTCAAGTTCTTGTATGAGCCGTGTTTCCTTCTCCGTCCGTGTCCGAGCCTGTCATAAAATTCCGCGAGACAGCGGAAGATAGCGGGGTATTCATGGAATATTTGCTTGACGGTATATGCGTATGCATTCCATCCCGGATTCACGCAGGGTCGAGGTCATGAAGACGGGGCGAGATTCCAGATCATATGGGGTTCCGTCGCGTCTTCTTCTCGATTTCCTGCCGAGCGCCGAAAGTAACCATGCGTGGGATCGCGGAAAAGCAGGCATAGAAATTCCTGCTTACAGTGGCTCTCTTTTATTCCTGGCGAAAAGAAAAGATTCTTCAATGCTGATTGCAGATCTTTGTCAAAAATTAGCCATGCCGTCCACGAAAAAAAGAACGCCGTGAACGCCAGCATGCAGCATATTTTTCGCATCAGCGATTCGTTGCTGTGGTTAAAGCTGGAAAGCCGCATGCATATAAGCATGACCTAGAAAGAATGTGCTGTGACGTCCGATACGAGCACAAAGCTATTACAGTTCATGAATTCGTGGAAGAAGGAAAATGAATTATTTTTGACGACTTATAACTAAACTTTTTTTTTCGTCCAAGTTATAAAAACGCAACAAAAAAAGAATTCATCACTCTAAGTTTGCTTACTTACCGATACTGTGTTCTTTTGTGCATTTGAAAAGACTTGAATTTTGCTGAGTTGTTTTTTAACCCTGTAGTCTCTCAATATACATTCAGAAATTTATTTGAACTTCGTTGATCAAAGTTGGCATCCCTTGTCTGGTTGTCATGTTGCATCTTTATTTTAACCTCTTCGTTGAATTTCCTTCAAAGGCACATATTTGCTGGGATGAGAGTTGGCTCTTTTTTATTTAAATAAAATGTAGGATTGGAAATAATTGAGAAGGATATTGTGAGTTCGTGTGCAAAGCGCGCCTGTAAATATTTCGATGCTTTTTAATGAGAGAGTGCGTCGTATTTCAGAGCTGAAACGGTACTCGCTTCAACGATTAAAAAAATTGGAAACGAGACCAAAACGGTAATTCAACAAAATGTTTTCTGAAAATGTTCCTGGTGTCGTTGGCTGATCCAGTTCGCTCCGAAGTCAAAACAAATTAAGACTAGTCAAATGCAGCGTACGAGTAATTCTGATCACCGACAGCTTCGGGAAACTTCCGGTGAATATTGCTTGTTATAGTGCAGAGTGGTCAGAAAGTTAGAGAGCTGTTGCCGTTGCTTCGTCTCAGGCTAATAAGCGGAACGGTTTTTTGATTGACCTCCGAAGGGATCGATATCATCCGTCGTGGTTGAAGGAACTTCTGGATGAGAAAATCCGCGGCTGCCTCGCAGTGCAGTGACGTAAACGTTCAAACCATTCGAGGACGGGTTCTGTGTGCAGTATTTTTTTCTTGCTTTTCCTGTGTACCTTGAGTTCCTCCCTTTGCACAGTTCAGGTTGGCTTTCACAAGCTTGATAACTTTCCTGCGCAGTTTCCGAGTAACAGCGATCAGCTTCGATGAACTTCGCAAACCACCACTTTCTTGAAATAACCGAGCGCGAAATCTTTCTCTTCGGCGATGTTCGTGATGGCATCAGTACTTCCGTACCTCGTAAAATAAAGGAAGCAAATTTTTCGCATCAAGTTCAATGGGAAATACTTTATCCAGCGGTGAGATTTTCAGACTCGTTTAACTTCAAGAATGGGTTCGAAAATTGAGCCACTCGACCAGAAAATACTTTTATTTTACAAACCGGCGAATTTTATGCGGCATGATCTTGACCAACTTGACGATAAGGCCACCATCCTGAAAGCGGGGGCAAAACAAGGATAACTTATTTATGTTTGTATTCCTTGATGTGACGTACCTATTCAAAACGCATTTTAAACCATCCAACACAATTTTCCATTGTCAGTTGACTAGCCTGTAGCTGCATCACGCAAAAGCAAGATGAGGTAATGAAAGTTGCCGCAACATGAAAATACATCAGAGGAAAACAGAGGCCAACCGTCGGGACGGTTTGCATAATTTATTGAAGTAAACCCTGAACACTGCGTCTGTTAATACATTCTGCGGGCCTGTCGAGTTCCATTGAAGATTGGCATTTCTTTAAAATCCATGCACTCAATTCCGCTATTCATTCAGACGCACAAAGAAGGCGAGTCGGTGAATCCACAAATGGTATTGCCCTTTCACTAATTATTTTCCGAATTAATGTGAATTCTGTGAAGTGCTCATAATTCAACACTCCAACATGAAAAAAATTGAATGCAAGGAAAGGGAATTAACAAGGAGATCTTCAGAAATTGTCAAGCTTCTTATCGAAACGTGGTATGAATTTTGTACGCATCTCAAGTTTCACGGGGATATAAATTAGCATAAAACGCGAAAAATGTCCAGCTTCCGAAAAGCTTTTCATTATAATCTTTGTCAGACATCGGAAGTCGTTGATCTGTTTTTCGATTTATACATATATCACCTTTTCTGAAAATTGAGGTTTGAATTTTTACGGCCGGAGATTCGAAAAATTTGTTGCTTTAAATGAACATTAAGCATTGACCCAAATGACCTCAACTGTGTAAACATTTTTACCGATCACATTCATTAGTAGAAGCTTAGAGACGCTCGTGAAGCAAACAATGAACTGGCCAAAGTTGAACCGTGTCCGTCGAATTATTGATATTCTACCAGGCTATTTACAGTAATCAACCGATGATCATAATGGCAACATGCTTTGAATTTTTCTATATTATTTTCACAGGTTTTTATTTCGATCGCAGCAAACGAATTATCAAGATAATATTAGATTCGAAGAAGTTTGCCCGACAATGGATGGCGAGATCAAGCTCATCATGGCTCGAGTTACTTGCAATAGTATGGACTGTAATCGGATCCCTCCCATTTTCAGGAAGTGCAGCGGAAGAGTAATGTAAACAGTACGTCCTCAACGATTGCTTCGGAGATCCGCGGATCCGCAGAGGCAGGATCTCCGCGAAAATCTTTCCTATAACCCATTTCATGCACATCACAGGACACCACGTCCGTCGATCTTTCTGCAGTTCTTCTTCGTTTTACTTAGCACAACTGATCGTGGTTTTAGACATTTTAAGGCACCGGAAGAGAAGAAAGAGCATCAACGATCTTAGGAGACATTTTTCATCCGAGAAGGATTGATCTGTCAAACGTACAAGTTCAGCAGTTGTGAGACGTTTCGATGCAAATAGGAGCTTGAATACTGACCCATCGTCATGCGTAACTCTGAAAACGTCGGTAGAACCGGATGGAATAAAAAATCACCGCCACGGTATTCGGAAGCCTCAAATACCTAGAAAAAAGTTGCAATAACGGCATAACTTATCCGACTTTGTTCCTTCTACCCGTGTTGACCATGTAATAATGACGATTCTGTGAAGAATATAAAACTAATCGTCACTGAAAGTACTTTAATTAATCTGGGCTATATTCAAGTCCTAATCGAGGATCGAAGTATTTGTATTTAATTTTCAGTTCGTAAATTAGACCAACATATGCGTACTAAAATTCTTGATACAGTGCTATAAATTCATTGAAAGGTAATTTACACTGAAAAAATTATTCTTATTAGCGCCAGTGGAACGGATTGTTACGTTAGATTTTGAAAGAAGCCTTTCACGTGAGATTTATCGCTCTGCTGGGGAAAATTCTCAAAATACATTATTTTCAGAGAAGTGTAACTGGCTGTTTGTTTCTTTCATTTCGGTTCTAGCTTACCTGTATGAGCACTGGGACTCGGCACATGACCTGAACTTTTCCTGAAGTTTGCTTTCGCATTTGCAAAAAGTATTTTGAGGCGTTCTCCAAAGGTCAAGTGTGCACTATATGAAAACTACACGTTGAGGCAGTGACACATGTCGCTCACTTATATATATCTCTCTCTCTCAATTCAGAAAGGCGCAACTGGCCTTAGAAGTTTACTTCTGATGGGTAACGTAGGAATCAAGCGATACCTTTCAGACAACCCCAGACTTATTTCTTGCATCTTGAGCTTTCACTACTACACATTCGCCTTTTATTTGTTGCACTTGACACGCTTTCTGTTGCGTTGGGTACGAGTTATTCGGCGATGACCATAGCGGCGCTCAATTTGCTCGATGAACATTCCGCGCAGCGAAAAACAGTACAGTACCCGCAAATGTGACGCTGAAGGAACTATGAACGATTTTCTGTTGATTCCGCTCCTTTCTTCTTGCTTTATCGACGAAATCGAGTTTCCAGTCCCAAGTGGATGCCTTGGGGACAAAGTGCCGCTGGTCCTCATTCGTCGTCTGAAACCCGCGTTTGACTCCTCTCCCATTACCGCAACGCCACGCGAGACCTTCTTGAAGATTCCCCCACTTTTCAGAGACGAGAAGAGCGCCTTTCCAGAAATGATCCTCATGTATTTCCCATTCGTTCAGTGCAGCTGACAATAAGATGTTAACTGGATGTCTCATGATATATTTTTGCAGTGGACTCCATGGAACACGACGGCATGGGCATCGATTTTTCTATCAGAGAATAAGCACGCATAATTTACGAAATGTTTGCTTTTTGGTGGATTGTTGACTCTGTAAACATTTGGAATCAGAACCGACGGAATATTTCGCTTTCCCTGGTTCCACGAAAGTCGTCCCGAAAATGCGCGAAGATAACAGTGGGCTGGTTTCTTCGCGATGGATGTTGCTGTAGGTTCCTTTTATACTGGTGGCGTCTTTTTTCGTAGTTATTCGAGCGTCGATTTTCCTTTATTCTGGAGGAATACTGTATATTAAATTAGATAGAGCAGTTATGGTGCCAGTTGACTATAGATGCCTATGGCGCTCCAGTCTGTGGGTACTTTGTTAGTACTTGACGATGAACGCAAGGAATTCGGCTTCCGTTCGGGACTATAGGTCTCACTGATTTTAAGCAAAGAAATAACTTTACATGCGCCGCACTTTTTTTTTTTACTATCTAAAGGAAAAACGTATCTTATAAACACATAAAATTTGATTTATTCAATCTGTGAAATGTAGAAATCTAAATGAGATTACGATTTCGCGGACTCGTGCGTAACTTTTCAAAATATTTTAATGATTGAACAGAACAGAAGAAAATGATCGAGGGTAAAAAAAAATACATATCAGAGTGCATTTCCGATGGTAGGATTATAGCCGGCCTCACTTTTCTCTTATGATTTATTTCCATGGATATATTATCATGTTTAGACCGTTACTTTAAGCCACTGCGACCTATTCTTCAAATCCTTGAGTATTGGGGGCTCTCGAGTTTTAAATGTAATATTTTTAGTTCGGGTGGACTGTGTTATATGAAAGTGGAAGTACGATTATTTGACGGGGAGAATTTCCTGCTCGATAAAGCTGTAACAGCACATTCGAAATATCTTCGTTTGTTTTTTCTTGAGATAATGGGAAAGTTTCTTGAAAACTGATCAGAGATCGTCAAAGAGGTCCACCTGCCGCTTCCGCTTCATGCGTCATTTCGACTCCGAACTCTTCCGGGGCTTGATTCGCTCGTATGCAAATGCGCCAGTCGTGCAGGAATAATTCCTCGCAGTTTCTCTGCTCTCGAAAACGCCCGTGAAAGTGAATTCCCGTCATGAAAGCAACCCTTGGGGGATGATACACGCTTCCGCCGTGTTCTCTTTTCCATGAAGTCCACGCACTTTGCGTCGCAAGAGTTTGGAATGCAGCCAAGTGAGGTGCAGTCCGAAAGCGGAGGTTTCACTCAGGCATCCACAAAAAAAAAAGAGTCATGTGTCTTACAAACAGTAGGGAAGGGAAACGAAGGACATAGCAGTGATAAGAACGGTCTAAGAAGACGTGGGATCCCGAGGAGAAAATGGTTTCTAGAAACAAAGTTATGCTTCCGTGCTCCCCACATCGGCGGGTGTCCATGCACGGGGAGCTCTTTTCAAAGAGAAAAATTGAGCATGAAAGAATCGCCGTTCTGAATCCGCATAACAGGAAGCGACTTCAGCGGAGCGTGTGAGGAATGTTTCTTTCGAACGCCTATAAACACTGCCGAGCTGGAGCTGAACTCGTAAGTTTACGAGCTATGAAAGCAAACGATACGAGAGGCAAAATCAAATGTGCAGCAGCTTCCCCGGGTTTTTGTTGCCCGACTCACCCGTCATTTTTCACGGACTTTTCTATAGCCATAGTTCCAGTTGGTACTTCCTCGGTCCATTGCTATTCTTCCCAAACCCGTACATATTGTTCCCACCGAGATGGTCGAAAGTAATTGCATTTTCATGAAGCTTGCCCCACGAAGCGGAGCTTCAGGAACACGGTATGCCGGAGAAACTTCACTTTTCGCTTAAATCAAACACCGCGTGAAGCACGTTCTTGAAATGCTTTGAACTTTATTTCGGTTTCTTTTTGCAGGTGAAAATTCAGCAGCGATGCAGCATGGAGAGTCAAGCTCATGCCCTGGAGCAGACCCAGGACCACGAAATCTTTACGTCTTCTTTTCCCTTGGTGTGATTGTGAGCACAATTCAAATCCAATATTCCATCTTCCCCTAACTCTGATGCGCGCAACGTTGAATTATTCTTTCGTGTCACAGCTGCAGGTTTGAATGAATAAATGCGGACGGTATTTTCTGTACGCTTGAATGCGCAAATTTCTGGGTGATGGGAAGGAAGAAACGCCTGCTTGCATGCCAGACATCACAGCAACCCTGTTTTCAATCGTTTTTTGTTTGTTTTGTTTTTACAGTCGCCGAGACTTCCGAAAGATCGTTTGATGGTCGAAGAATGATCGTCGGAAAACACTGCACGATTTTTCTTTGGAAGCTTTCATTGAATTATAAACAGTATCCTGCCCTTATTGGAAGGTACCAGCTTTTGTTTTGTCAAGCATGATCTTAGACAATTCCGGTAACGTACATTTTGTAAACTGTGCCAGGGTAAACTAATTCACACAAAAAATAGTCCTTGTCTTTTTTATCACAGTTACTCTACTAAAATTCGGACGCACAATGGCTTTCCTTTTGACATACAATAAAAATTTATTGTCGGCATCATTAGGGTTATTAAACCAATAAGATACTTGGCTAATCAAGTATCAACAATATATTTTCAAAATTAACAACTATTTGAAAAAATATGCATGGATAACATTTTTTTCAGCGATGAACTGACGTGATATTCCCTGAATGTCAGTAACTCTAAACAAAAACCACATTTTTCATAAATATTCGTGAACTCATCTGTAGAATTCCGATGATTATACTGTAGTTGAAAGCTTCGGTTTTATTCTCATGCTGATGTAAAATAGATCAATGTGTCTGATCTTTGGTGAGCCCACTGATCGTGTCATGTAGATTAAATTTTTCGTGAATTTTCCTAAACGATGTCTTCAATGTGAAACAAGTTGATGCCTCTCGAATAAAAAGGGAATCTAGTGTGGCCTTTTTGTTCCAATGAACTTTGAAAGTGAAAAAGGTTTGTGAGAGCCCGAATTTTACATATCGCGGGCTGTACGATCAGTTGAAAACTAAAATGTAATCGCTGGCCTGTAGTGTTGATGAACGTTTACTTGAAGAGTTTTGGAAAACGGTGCTAAAGCTTTTCCGAGTTAATAATAAAAAATCATGGATTCATTTTTTCTTCTTTTTGACTTCGATTGGCTCTGTTCTATTGCGTTTTGGTAATATTTAAAGCATCAAATCGTGCTTTTTTTTTGGATTCGCGTAAATGAGATGGATTACGCAATCGCCGAAAGTTCCATCAAGTGCTAGCATCAGATTTTCAGCTATAGCTTTGAAGTCTCATTGTCCCATGGGAGAGGGATTCGACGGAGGTGCATGGTTTTCCTCTATAGGACCACGTCAAGTGGTCCTCGATGTACTGCGATCGGTAATTCTTCTGTCAGTGGACAATGGGCTAGGCGTACTTGGGTATGTATCAACGATCGATCCAGGCTATTCGGGATCGGGAAGTATACAAGCATATCTCAAGCAAATGCGCTTGTGTTGTATCCTGCTGTATACGTCATTCAAGTACCCTTGATGGGTACAGCTTTATTAACGTCTACAGCGTTCCCCATTACCACGGGCTGCTCATCGTTGCACTAGAGTAGACTCACTGTAGGGACCTTCTGCCCCGCGAATTACGAATTTGTCCTGACTTTTCAAAGTATTTCAGTTCTTCGCAGCATACGCACCGAATGATGATTTATTCCCTTATTTTAACATGCCTCACGCATTGACGAAACCAATTTCAATATAATATAGCTTAAGTTTACGTTCGATTGAGAGCATTTCATCGTGATGTGGTCCCACATCTACAAGATCAACCATGATGCTTTAGAATTTAAAATGTGGAATTTATCTGATATCTCTCATCCTCAATAATATTGCTGATTTTATCACATATTATTACAAGGTTCACATAATTTATCTTCGTCTGTCACATGATCAAGCAGGTTATCCCAGGCACAGCATAAATTGATTTTAAGAATTGGAATGATGAAGCAACATTCTCACATGCATGCAGCTCTGTTGTTTGTACAGTATTTCATGTACCATTTAACATTTTTGAAACCAATGGGTCAATGAAAATTATTTGACCTAACGATTCCCGCATGTAGTTCTTCTGCCTCTTCTTTGCGCTTTCCAGGAAATTCAAGGGGAAATTTGACATGCCATCTATATGACGTATAAAATTCGAAAATAATTTTTGCAGCTTTTTTAAAGCTATAACCGTTCTTGGTGAAATGCCGCACAGTTCGACGCAAGAGAAGCGCACGCTGTATTTGCAGCAGCTCTTCGTTTTATGGAGAAAATCCTGACTTTTCTTTTTTTCGGATGATCAAGGTTGGAGTTTGTGGGAGAACGTTGCCGTTTTTTGTTTCGCTCTTGATTACGAATGCTTCTCGTTATCTGCGGATGCTGGTGCATGGTTGAAGCTGATGAACCCTCGTTGGAGGGGCTTTTCTTGTTCTCGTGGGAAATCTGGTTGACCCCGCAGAGCAACTCCAAAAAAAAAAAGAAGAGATAAATCTTCTTCAGTAAGTATATAGTATACTCGTTAAACTTTGAATTAAGCTTCACTATTTAAAGCATGCCTTAAACGTGATCGTTTTGTAGTCGGGACAGAATAAAGGGTCATATCATTCGTTAGACTTCTTAGTCCAGTGCGGTTATTGTAAATCCTCCCGCTGCGTATATTTTTATATCAAAATTACATTTTCATTTTTTAAAGCCCTCACTACTTTAAATTTTTATGAACTGCCCATATCCGAAATTCCAATAAATATTCATAACGGACTTGGAAGAAACATTTTTCCAAGTTCCACCAAGGAAACGAACGAGTAGGTTTCGAATTCACTCCTGCTGTGCTTCTGTCCGACGATCGGTTCAATGCTTATGGAAGATGCATCAGGAAAATACAGTACTCGCATTGAAAGACTGGGTGAAAAATATTGTCGTTTCTAGAAACTTGAAAAATTGAAAAAATTGAATGCATGGGAGTTTTATGGAAGTTTTATGGAAGTTCTCCGGATCAACGCCTTCGATGGAAATATAGCTCGTGTTGGATTACGCAAAGGTCAAAGCTGGGGGGGCAACTTTGTGAGGCAGAAAAATATTCAAGTTAATAACGTACGTATCCAGCTGTAAGAAAGTTATTGTTTGCTACAAGTAGCCAAAGTTCTTCGTACAGATATTCTCCACAAGGAAGATAAAAATGTAGGCTTTATATGCTCTCGGGAAATGATCCTGGTGGAAAGAAAAGGAATATTTTTTCGCCTCACGGAAAAAGCTGCTGCTGAAGCAAATAGGGCCCAGCGGGAATCCAGCCACCCTGTAGGTAGAGGATTAAGGAAACCCCCGTGAACCCCGCCGTAGAATCTTGTTGTCCTTCCCCGTCAAGTGCATGATGTGGGATTTAGGATCCTTACGAATTCTTTATCAAATGGCAAGATTTTACGTTCTCAAAATTATGATTTTCTGTTCATTGGAGTTCGGATCGTGAGATTTTTTTTTGCGTTTTTTTTGCGTGGAGTTCGGATCGTGAGATTTTTTTTTGCGTTTTATTATACGATGGCCATATAAAGTAAAATACAGTACAGAAAATTTGCTGTAATTTTCATTGATTACTTAAAATTTCTTTTTACCTCCTGGAAACTCGAATTCTTTATACTAAATGCAAAACATAATCAAGCAGATATTACTTTTGAAAATCTCATATGTTTAATTTAGAAAAAAAAATTAAAGTGAGCCTGGATGTTCATACGGAATCAGGATATTTGTTATTTCCTTTAGATTATATGTTGAGTAATTGTAGAAACTCGTGAAGGAATTGAAGACTAGTTCCAGAAATTCATGTTCTATCGAAACCATCCGAAGTTCTTGGACAACATTCGAAAATTTTAGACAGGGTAATTTTCAATAAACATTTTAGACTGGAAGTCATGCACCTGCGTTATTATTTCATTTGAATTTCAGTGCATTGTTGAAAAGGACTCCGTGTTTATCTGGAGGATCTGCAGTTGAATTTAAGAATTACACATGCAATTTAGATGCACTTCATTGCTTGAATACACTCGAATCCATTCGTTTGTGGAAACTTCAATACATTATTTTGTATGAACTACAATTGGCCCGAATTAGTGCGTTCCGATCGGAGTACACTGTAGAAGATGTAATTTAAAATCATGTGAAATTCGCACTTTTCAAGATGATATGACGGCGGTAAGAATATAGAATTATACATTATTAAAGAGTAATAGATTTTCCGTATTCAGCTTTCTCTTATTGTCATGAGTTCTCAGAATAGCTTTATTCTAAAATGGGTCAATAATTTTCTGCGCCATCCTATGCAGTATTTAGAAAACGTCGTGCCGCTTTAACAGAAAGTTATTTCAGGAGCTCTCCCGCCTGCTCATTATCAAGGACTGCGTCCGTGCGTAAGAAACTTTTTATTGTACTCATTTAACTAGTTTTCATTTCAACTGCTTATATCACAGACATACACATACACACACACACACTCGCTCTATTTCTTGAACCATTGCTGTTTAAGCTGAGATGATTCCACAGCTGTGCGTGATTTGAAAAATCCGACTGACTTTTGAGTACTGTTCTATGCATTTTTTTCGTGGACTCGCCACAGCATTGCTGAGCATATTCTGCATCGGATGAAACGCACGACTGGTGAACTTCTATCGCGATTTTCCTGGTCAACGTCTCTGCTTCCCGCAGCACTTGGAAGAGAGGCCACCGAAACCGCTGCTTACGACCCAGCAGGACCCGATGCATTTGGAGCTGACAGCTGTGCATGAAATGCTCGGACGGTCGATTGAAAAAGCACGCCAGAATCCTCGCTCAAGGTCCGGATGTCGATATTCGCGATATGAGGGTCGCTTGGTACCCTCAAAATCCACGTGTCGTTGTGCTTCTAACCCATTTCCAGAAACCTGACTCAAAGCCAGGCTCGTCTGGCGGGGGCGATTGGAAATGCTGTGTATTGGTATCGACGACGTGCTGTGAGAAGAAGAAGAAGAAGAAGAAGAAGAAAAGGAAAACTACTCCGGCGTCCTAAGTCATCTCCGATCCGCAAGCTTGACGGTGTCATAGCGGAAATGAAGCTCTGCAAGAGCACTCGGTCGGAAATGCAATCTAAGCTTGAAGAGCCACGTGCTTTGGAAGCCTTCAATCACGCTACCTCACAACTCGCAAGATGACGCCGTTTCAGTTTTCTATCGGCAGGAACTCTCGACAACGACAGGTAACCCTGTCACACCGGGAGTCTCTTGTTTCTTCCAGATTTTTCAGCGCAGCGTAGGCTTTTGACAAGCGGATGCGTCGTGATTTATTTCATCCATGATTCTAATGCCGCTCAGATCTATGAACAGAAAGTGCCACAAATCAGCAGATCTGAAAAGCTGCATCAAATTGTGTTCGGTGCGAGTGCGACATTTGTAGCGATCTTGTCGTATGATGGCCTAGACTTGTGACTTTTTTTTAATTGCATGGTAAGAAAGCTGGTATCTATAGCCGAGTGATCAGCTGATTTTTGCTTCGGATACTTTCTCCAGTTTCGGATAATCGCCCGTGTGTTCAAAAATCGTGCTGGAATGAAGAATAAGTAGAAGGATGCTAATTGTTGCTGCCAACAGAATACTTGGAAACCATTTTTTCTGTTATTGTGAGTGCTTTTTGTTATTGAAAGCGTGACTTTTTATTTAATCTATGGATCCATTTTAGGATATTCAAGGGATCCTTAACTCATAGCTGCTTTGTATATTTTTAAATAATCGGTCAGCGGCTTTTCTCGGATATTTTACTGTAGTTGCCTTCCCGCGGTTTGAAAAAATTTGCATGATTAACCAAAGAACCACTTTTACTTTTTCCATGATATTCTCGACGTTTCAGTAAGGCTTTCGGAATCATTTTTGAGTTTTGGAGCGTGCAGAAACGTTAGTACTTTTTTTTACGGTAATGTATGGTATCACGCTCACCCAAGAGTCTGATTGATCTCGTGTGACAAAGGATTGGAAACTGTCAACCGAGATTATATTTTCTACCATTAAGACCGTACTTCATGCGTACATCACCAGTAAAACTTTGTGCGATGTGACCAATGGAAAAATTGATTGAGCGAAGCAGCGTTCGCTCCGTTAAGTGAAATATACGATTACATGCAAGCCATGGGAGATGTCCTGCTAAAAATAGAAGTTCACGGAAAATCCGCATGAATATCAATGTTTCGTGCTTTAATTGTTGGGGCTTTAAAAAAATCATTCTACGAGTGGGTAGATTCTTGCATTTCCCAGATGAAATACTGTAACCCCGCTGAAACCCTCGATTTGCATAGCTTAATGGGAAAGATTAGACGGGAATTTAAAATGAGGGGTCCAGGTTCTCCCCATATCTTTTTTGCTATTTTTTTGAGAGCTAGGACTTCCCCTATCCTGCTATTAATTGAAATGGCCTATTATCGCAGTGATTTTCTCAACTTACGCTGGCTGGACTCAGATACATAAGAGCTTAAATTTTAAACAAGATTCCCAGCGAGGCTGCATCAGCTTCTAAAATTCTCCTAGATTGGGGTATTTTGCGGTGAGATCGAAACACGGAGGTAACCTGAAAAATACTTGATATTGCCACGGAGTTTTAAAATATATGAGCACAAAACTTGATTATTTCGTACGGAAATTTTGATAATATGTTTACTTGCTGGATGTTGATGACTACTTTTGGTCAGCCCGCACTTTTTCTACGATCGTGAGAAGGCTCGAGCTCCTTTTGCTGTTTCAACTTTTAACTTCGAACGAAACTTTTGGAAATACTTTTCAAATACTGTATTTGAATTCTTGTTCAATCCCTTGATGAATCTGTAGTTATGGAAACTCGACAATGATTTACTAGATAAGTACAGTATTCATCGCGATTAAGGGGCGGATATATTTCCAGAGACTCAAGTCGTGATAATCATGTTTAACGAGGATGGAATTGGAAGATCCGATTAATCTGAAGAATGAGGTCCCTTTTGCGTTCCACTTGAAGAGCCTGACTACGTCAATTATTTCAAGTGAAATTGTGGGATGTGAAATCTGGCGAGGTGTGTCCATCGATTCAGAAATTGTTCGCCGATTTTCCTTTCAGAAAAACTGTTTTCCAACAAGAATGATATCCAAGAATTCCTTATATTGATGGAAATCTGATTATTTGACTGACTCGCAGCAGTAGTCTTCGGGTTCCTCGTACTTATCCCAAACGCTAAGTCGCAGAACTGCATATGAATCCTTCCATAATGAGTCACAGTGACAATTTACCTGGAGAACAAAGGCTGGCGCAGAGGAACCCCTGCAGCAATCCTGTTACACAGTCTGCAAAGCATCAAGCAATGAAGACGGCATTCCCGGGCGCAGAGGAGGAAACTCTTTTCTCTTGAAGGTGTCCGGCTTGATTTTCTGAGGCATAATAGAGCCGGCGGCGCTTCTGTCTCGAGGTCTGTTGTGACACTGCTCTATGGAATAAGCCTTCGGCAGGTCCCGACTTCCGCGTTATATCCGACGCCTTACTCGGTGCTCAACGGCAATCCGGGTTTTTGTGAATTTATCTGACGCTTTGAATGCTCGGCAGTTGGCGTCAGAGCCAAGTCTCCGGAAGGTCTGGGCGCACCCGCTGCACCCTTCAAGCGTGTCTCGCAAAGCCGGTGCGGCGGTCCGGTTGAAGCGGATACTCGGGCGACAGTCGGATTTCTATAACTCGTCCGCGAAATTTTTGGGGATGCACTGCTGCGAGGTCCCCTTTTCCCACTGGTGTGATTACGCCTTTGGGGGGGGGGGGGGGAAAGAGCAGCTAGCGCGGGCATGATTTCATTCCACGGTTTGCCTATTGCTGCCGCTGAGATGGGATCAGAGCGACAAAATCGTCGCTAAGGAGGCGGCCGTCGTCGGACACACGGCATCATCGCCGACAGATATTTCCCAGTAAGCCACGGCGATTCTCGAGAGAAAGCACGATGAGAGGAAATATTGCGTTCTGAAGGTTAATACACTCCTGTTTTCTCATCCATTATTCCGACCGGCTCACACGCTTCCCGCCCCCATGAAACATTTATGCATCTGCTGCATTAAATTCTTTTTTCTCTCTCTCTCTCCATCCCTTTCTTTTTTTCTCTCCCTCTGTCGAATGAAACGCATTGTCTTCTTTTTCGGCTGCACATCAACGAGTTTATAAATATTTTCAGTACTTTCACTTATGCCAGCATTGACACGTGAATCGTTTCACACATCGGCTTCAAAATGAAAAGCGCTGATGCGACGCGTTCCTCGGCATAGATGCTCTTTCACGGAAGAATTCGTTCTCTGACATTGTAAGTACAAAGTACTGTATACAGTACGTCATGAGATTCTGGTTTTGCGGCAATAATATTATTGCATCCAGCACTGTCGAACGTCGCCGTGCTTTCGAAAATGATGTTATGCATAGCTGAATTCTTTCCTTCCAAAAATGATTTCATGTGTACGTTACTTTTTCGAGTGTAGCTTGTTGTCGGCAGGTGATATGTTAGTTAGGAAGCCAAGGGGCTTTTCAAAAGTTTAGGAAATTACCCACAAACTGTCTCGGGCCCATGGGCGGAGCTTCATATCTTACATATGTTGCCGAATAGCTCCTGAATTCTTCAGCGGAAATTTTTGCGTCCATAATTGTTCAATAAAAGGAATGCGTTTTTCTATGAAATTATGTTCTATGATGATAATTTGGTGATTGTGTATACGCGCATTGAATATGGTAGTTCAGAAATCCTGGGGGACAGTGCCAGATGTCTTTGGAATTCTCCAGCAGCAAGCTCAAATGATTATGTATTAGGTACCATCATTTCTATTACATATTGCCTTGGTTTGACTGCAATGAGGTGCATATTTTAAAACCGATGAGAAATTCATCAAGATTGGCCCCCAGGTTTCGTCCATCGTCTGCAGAGAAGATTTCTCCAAAACTTTGGAGGACTTTCGAAAAGCCCATAATAGGATAGTTACACAGCAGATGATTCTATTGAAAGCCCTTTCATTTCTGTGAATGTGTTTTGATTCTCGATCGAATTGTCATGGAAAATGAGAGTTTAAAAATGGTATCGGAGAGAAAGCCCGACAATTTTAAAAATGAGATTGGCTCTGACGTAATTCTACAATAACAACATGAACGAACATCAAGGAGAGGCAGACGACGCGGTCACCAATGTTGAGTTCTTCTTCCAGACAGTTCCTCAGATATTAAGGTAAGGGTTGCGGAACTGCATATCCGTCCGACGCAATTCCCTTTCGCTTCCATGCACGAACTTGCGAATATACATGTTTTTATCTTCTTTATCCTGACTTGCAATACATGCAATACTTCAGATCCGACGTAGACTCACTGCCTCGTCGCAAACTGCTCGTGTAATTTATTGCCACCACGGTACAGTGAGTTGCTTGTACGGCTCCTTGATCGAGAACTCCGCAGAAATATAAAACATTAATGCAACGCTTTTCTCGATATTCTCAAGAAGGGTAAATTTGTCCTGGAACTATACTCGCATGTATAAATAATGTCTCAACGTTTCCATGGATCTCTCTCTCGTATAGTTTCATAAATTGCATGCGGGAGAGAGATGAACTCGGTTGGATAAGATTTGCGCGGGAAACAAATCTTCCTTTGCGTTCGAACAATGAAAAACTCATGCGGGATATTCCCAAATAACTGTTTTTACACTGAGAAAGCAATCCCTCTTCTCGATTCTGCATTTAAAACCATAATTATTTGCGACATTATTTGAAAAACAAGAAATGACGCTAATTCGACAATTGCAGTTGATTGTTTTTGCATAATGCCCAGGATGCGTTGGACAGTTTTCGCCACCAAGACCTGAAAATTGGCTGAAATTCAGAGAAACTGCGTGGATACAATGCAAAGATTCAGTCGCGTGTGGATCCAGTGCAAAATTATTGGCAATACGAAACGATCGCTGTGAGAAAACCTCAATCAAAATCACGTCCTGGATCTGGATCGCAAATTAGTGTTCGGAGGCTTTGTCAGCAAACAGCTATCCAAAACACATCAGTCCTGTTATCACGACATAAAGTTGTCAACTTGAAACGGAGTACAGTATTCACTTTCATGTATAACCGATCTTGCAATGCCTTGTTTTTTGCATCTGTGTGCGAATTGCATTATACAACTCGCACACGCATTAAAAAGTTACATGAGTGAGTGTTCAACCACTACCACCTTATGCGGTATTTTCAAGAAATAATTTAATCGATTCTCCGTTACTCATTACTCGCAAGTAATGGCAAGGTACTGACATGGGATTCAACATTTAATAGTTGATTACCTCACGCCAATTTCATGTCCAACCTGGCAAGTGTCCCTGGCTGAAAAGCTCTGCCAGTACAATGAACTGCTTGGTGTCATGTTCCTGAAGTCGACTTGTTTAATCGCAGTTACAAAATTCCAGAAGCTGAATGCTGGGCGCGACATTGAAAATAAAAATATAGAATTCGTTCTTCTTCTGTCGCAGCCTTTGCAACTTTGAAACAGAAGATCTTCCAAGGGCTCTAACGTGGGATGTTCCCAGGTGGCCGTGGGTGCACGCAAAGGTACTAGGGATTTTCAAGGCCCGAAAAAAATAAATAAACATCGAGAAATCGACCGCAGTCGATTCCTAGCTTTCCCCTGGGACAAGACGAGAAGCTTCCTCTGGGATGGAAGTTTGGCAAGCATGTCTCGAGACGGCTCTTATGGTATATACAGCCGCTAAGCGACGAGCAGCGTTAGCAGTTAGTTGACCTATACTGGAGAACGTTGTGTTGGCCTCTGATGCTTTTTCCCCGTTCCGGGATAACGTTAGTGCAGCTGATGAAGTGAGACGTCGCGTGTCTTATGTGGTTCCCACAAAACCGTGCATGTAATTTAATCCCAGTTTTTCTCCTCTTCCGAATAGAGAGCATTGCTATAGTGGAGTTCCTCGCACGACGACGCTGCTGTCATCTTGTGGGGATGCGGCGAACTAGACACCGTGTTTTGGATCGAAAAAATGGGATGGTGGAATAACGTCGTCATTCCAAAACTGGATTACTGTCGACAAGCCTATTCTGGAACAAACTCGTAGAAAAAAATCTTCCTGCACTTCACAACTAGACCAACCCGTACAGCAAAAAAAAATTCCCAAGTCCCAACATCAAAGGTAATACATAAAGGCGAGGTTATTCCTGACGACAATATTCCGCGACGAGTTTAATTCGCGACGAGATTATTTCAGGCTGACGAGGTTGGTCACCCCGAAAAAATAGTCGGCTGATGTGTTCGCGCGTGAAATGAAGACGCCAGACCAAGCATTAGTTGAACTTCAACTTTATTCAACCAAACGGCCGAGTCCTGGAACATCCCGGATAGTGAAAAAATAAGAAAATTAGTGAAGGGCGGAAACATGATTCGATAATAACTTGACGAGATATCATCAAAACTTCCGAAAATCTCAAGGAAAAACAAAGTCTACATAAGCCGTCGTGGATTGTATTCTTGAGTCAGCGGTACACAATTTTATCATACTTCTTCTGGTCGTTAGGCTATGATATAAATATTTCCATAACATGAACACTATTTTGTTAGCATTGGTCATTTCAAACGGATTTTTGAGTGAGTTTCAAAGAAATTGTCTGTCAGTATGAAATATACAGAGTAGGCGCTTCGGTTTTTAGGATTTTTTTTACATCCTGGATTCCACTAAAAGAAAGCATATTTAAAATAAGGGAATGTGTCGTGGGCCAACATAAGGAATATCTGGCCTGCACATATGCTGAGAATGCAATTTTATGCCCAGAAGGTAGGAGAAATCAGCTGACAGGGCCTTTTCTTTTCTCTCTTTATAAAGAGGCGAGTAAATGAAGCAACACGCTAAAAGCCATTGGTTAGACTTTCTCTGATATGTTGACTTGACCCTTACACAATTCTTCAAGTTCTTCAACGTTTCAGGTTTTATTCTGGGTACTTTTCTGCAACAATACGTAATGCCAAACCTGATTGCAGGAGAGAGTTTGACAGTCCTCTCCTGCAGACCTCTGTTTATGATTTTCCATATTCAGCAGGTAAAAGTATACGATGACTTCTATGGGTCAGATGACAGGACGTGGCCACAACAACTGTACGAGCATACTACTGTACTATGGAAACACCGTAATATACACCTCCCACTTATTTGGCTCGATTTATAACACAGTAAGCATAATCCCTGTTAATGATGAAGTTCATCTCATCCAGCTATATGATATGCATGGAACAAATGAATCATCTTCGATTTGTTACGCCATTTGTTTGAAGAATAAACGCGAAAGCCTGGCCTTAGAGCCCAAAATACTGCCTATTTGATCACTCGGTACTTTCCTAAAACCAAATCCAATGCTGCTGAACACAGCAACTTATTCATACTGGAAATGCTGAGGTGGACACATCCATCGACTCCCGCATTTCGTCCCTGCTATCTAATGACATACAATCCCATGTCTGGTGTATTCTAAGCATGTCGGTGAGGCTCATTCAACTGAGTATATTCTTTCTTCTGTGCTCATGCTGCATCAGTGCTGCAGCCGAAAGTGAAGAATTGATCAATCAACAGAATGTGACAGGTGTGCATGTCTCTTTGTTCTCAAGGCTCCAGTGTTGTCCTAGTATATTACCGACCAAACGAGAATTATTTACCGTGAATTTTGACACTGTCAAGATGGATGACTCATCTCAGAGGTGTAAAGTATGTGTCACTGCAGGGCATTGGACCCCATACTGTGCATTTTCTGGACACTATGGGTGGCTGTTGTTGAAAATGGAGTGATAACAGCGATGTTCCTTCAACGCGTATTAAAAATTCTGCAGAGATGTATAAATGGTTAAAATTACCGAAATGTTACGAAATTCGCGGTTTCCGACGTTGAAACGAATATGCAACAGAAGCGAACATAAGATTTAATGTTGGTTTTTATTTGGCTCTATATTAGTTGAACTGGATGTACAGAGGCGGTCCCCTTTGATGCATTCAATAATCATATAAAAAGTATAGAAAAATCTACCATCCAATTTTGTTTCATATTTCTGTTATAAGTCTTATAGCCATGATATATTCTCCGGTGGCAATCTGGAACAGTGCTTATTGAACTTTGTTTATGTAATTTTTTAATTAAATAACCAAAGCAACCATGCATTTATAAAACTAACTATTTATTTATAAAACCTTTTAAAAACGATCGGATTTAACTTCAATTTTAAATTTATGTGCATAAAATAATGCCATGAATCAATATCACATCAGATTATTTCCTGGACAACATGGATCATCATTAAAGGAAACTTACAAATGCAGGTTTTTTACTCATTAATTGCAAAATGCAAGAGGTAAATTGATCTGGGACATTTTCACAATGCACAGGAACACGGTGGGACACTGACTGACGGAAATACATTGCATTCATGATCACGTATGAAACTAGGGCAGCACGGTTATTTTTATCGTGATAAGAACACCGTCGTCAAAGAAAATTTGATTTTTATATTATGCGTCCTCTGTGTAGGTGACGGCCAGTCTGACCTCGGAGAAGATGTAAAGCCATCAACGGCCAGCATTTGGATGCCGAAATTCTTCACTGTGCCAACTCAGGCCGTCGTCACGACAGTCGAAAACAAACCTTCGGTTGACACTCCCCCTACCTCCAATGAAACGGAACCCAATGCGTCTGGTGAAGCACTGGAGAATCTAGACGAAGTCCAAATCGTACGGCCGTCAAGAATCCGAACCAGAGTACCAGACCTTTCCCGAGTTATTCCTTCGGGTCACGGTGTCAGGTATTCAGCAAATGAAAAGCACGAATCCGTCGCCTACAGTAAAGAATATGCTAGTGATGAAATCGAGTGGGAATCAGCCAGCTCGTACGAACCAGAGGCACATGTCGAGAAACCGGAAGAGACCTCACAGTCCGAATCTCCGTGCCACCTACCCAAAGTGTCGGGTTCTTGTGGAGCTAAACTCCTGCGATTCCACTACGACGCCGTTAAAGGCCAGTGTATTCACTTTTGGTATTCAGGCTGTGGCGGGAATCAAAACAGGTTCCAATCCCTGAATGAATGCCAAAAGCACTGCATTGATCCCCGAAGATGCGCGCGATTCATGCATCCGGGTTTCCACTGTCGCCGCCGAGCACCGCGAATGCTCTTCTACTTCGACTGCTGGCTCGGTCAGTGCAAATCCTTCAAGCATAACGGATGTGGTGGCAATACAAATCAGTTTCATTCGATGGATGATTGCGTGGCTGCTTGTTCTCGGGGACATAAACTCCGCACAACCAGCACATCCACCTCCCAATCGACTAAGCAACAGGTGCAGCCAGCCAACACTGCGCAGACTACAACCGCGAATCCAAACAATACCATCAGCACGCCTGAAGTTTCAAAAAAAGGGTCAGCACCTTAATACCTGGAGGAGGTGCCCGATGAAATTAATTAAATAAGATGGTAATGGCCGCATAAAGCCATCTTCATTTGCAAAGCACAAGCTAGTTTGATTTAAAATTTCAAATCCGATGGTATCAGTCTGTACTGGGGTGTGTGTCGACTTCCAGTTATTTGGAGTTGCATGCTGATCAGCATACCTATCACAATGTCAATACGCCTGTCTTAAAAGTGTGAGTGTCTCAATAACTCATAAAATATACTACAATTGTGATCCATGTATTGTTACTTTTTTTCTAGAATTTTGAAGAAAAACATTGAGTTGGGAATCATGCCCTTGTACGAAGTTCATTTTGTTGAGAACATGTTGGTGCACAATGCCATCCTTTTCAGAGCAATTTTGCGTTTTACTCACAGCACTCACGATGGAAATAAGAAACAGCAAATAATTGAAACAAATTAAAATGAAATTTATTTGAGCCGACATTTACAAATTATACTTCACAGTTTCTTGGATATTTGACTTTTTGCCACTGAAAAGTGAAAACTGAGGTGCGCATCATGAAGAACGAAAGATTTTTTTCGGACAAAAATGTAGGGAGGACATCTTACAAAAGGGTAAGGGTGACTACTAAATGCCCATAAGCCGAGAGAAACATTACGAAACAGAGTGCAGCTCTCCGTGTTCTTCTTCAATTGAATACTTTTGCTCAATGATGCAACTTCTGTCAAGGATTGACGCATTAGCTGGTTATTCCAAATACAAGCCAAACACAAATAGTGTCCAAATGAGATTCAGAGCTGTGGCCACTTTCCCCCACTGCCTGGTGACGGCGGAAGTAAGATTTCGATTTAAAATTGTTCCAGCAAACGAATGGAAAACAAAGGCCTTATAAAATGATCATGCATTGTAAATGAGAAAATACAATTTACTTTTTTCAGAAGTCGCTTGAAAACTGTTCAAAAAGTGCGTACAACTTTTATAAGACCCATAGTACTACTCGGGCCCTTTTCTGGAAGCTATATTCAGAAATTTGGCCAATCACATATGTTCTGGATTAATAAGGGAACTCATACCTTATTGATGGCTCGAGTATATTCGTTCCGTGATGACAATCCTGACTTGAGGAATATCAGGTTCCCATAATGCGGACGAAATACTTGTACAGTATATTCAGGACGGCAACGACATAGTGTTTACTCTAATCCACTGATGCCTGAAAACGGGCGATGACTAGTAAATGAGGGCATCAATACACTTATTCAGTACTGTATTTGGTGTAGACTGAATTGCTTACTCGACCAGAAAATAAAAAAGAATGCATTGATGCAAGAATAGTCTCCGGGGATTTCCTCAAACATAGAAAGAGGGTCCCAAGTTCCACGGCTTCGAGCTGATCCGCATTGCGAGTGTTACATTGTCGGGTCATGCGAATTGTGACACTTTTGGATGCAGTTGAGTGACATCTATCAACATTTTTGCCGACTTTTCGATAACGTCATCGGAGGCATCGAAATCGAAATGTGGCCAACCACCACGCAGATGACACCTGTTGTTGCTCGAAACATCAACTTGAGTTGAAGAATTTCGGAGCTCGAGTTTTGATCTACTGCTGGGCTTCAATCCCGCACGAATCTCGCAAAGATTGTTTGATGAGCGATGTAAACGAAAAGATATTTTACAAGGATTTGTCTTTTAAACTTGTCTTATCGAATAACGTCCGCCTGACGCGTTTTCGCACTGATTTTAATCCTCAGATGCCCCTACGTCCATCAAAGATTCTTTGAGATGAAAAGCGTTCAGCATTTGTGTCATCGTCCAATCCCCCATATAAAGGAAAACTACAGATGCAGAAGAAAAACCCACCAGGAGCGTGTAATCCGAGATTTCAATACAAAAGTCCACAATTCCCTCAAAATTGAAAAAAATACATATATTTAATTGGGAATACTCTGGATCACGACGTCACGGCGCTGCATCTCTGTAGTTCCGAAATTCAATGCCAAACGAACACAAAATGACAGATGATCAAATATGCGTGAGCGAGAAATACGCTCAGGATCATAATTGGCATCCCCGTCCTGTAAATAAGTGAAAAATGTCAAAAACTGAAATCACAAGAACTGGAAAAATTGCGGACTAACCGCATGAATCGTAAGAAGCTAATTTTGTAGCCATGCTGCCCAGCGACTCCTGCACAAACCACGTTGGCTGATGCTCCAATCAAAGTACCGTTTCCTGCAAACATTGTTGGCACGATTCAAGGATTTTTCTATTCCGGGACCCTCTTTTTCTATGAGCTCAAACTTACCTCCGAGACATGCACCGAAAGACAAGGCCCATACAAGCGGTTCAAGTGGCAAGTTGAGCCCTGAACTCGACGCCAATCTTGTGATGATGCCGATCATCATCGCTGTGAACGGGATGTTGTCGATGAAGCTCGATGCAAACGCACTGGTCCATATAACTAAAGACACGGCAGCGAGGAGTCGATATTGCGGAGAAACTGCAAGTATCACAGTCTCTATCTGCAGTCCAATGTAATCAAGTAATCCGAGGCGCTTCAATGTCTGAAAATATTAGAAAGTAAAAAACTAATAATAATAATAGCGGTAATAACTTTTGAACCACAGCATTAATTTCCGAAAATCTTTGAAGCTGAATAAATATTTTAGAATTTTCTGTATACTCAGTTCGAAAAAAATTATACAGTATCTGTACTGTGCTTCGAAAATCTTTGAAATTCATATTTTCAACATATATTGTACCGACAGAAAATAATACTATGGATTAGATTATCAAATTTACCTGTATTAAAAATAAAGAGACTGCACCTTTTCGTACAATCATAAATTAATTTCTCAATTATACGATTTTCGAACACTGTAATGAAGTTTCTTCAAAAAAACCCTAATGAAAATCATCTGGCCCACTTTTAATTTACGTTAGTAAATCCCATAAATAATGCTTTCATTGAACATATACAGCCCACTGCAGTACAAAATATATGAGCTCCTCCACAAAACTACGATATTAAAAAAAAATAAAGGCATCAAGGATCCACCAATTTTAAGACCACTGCATTTCCGGAAATTTCGGAACTAAATTAATGGAGTGTTCGTTACGCTTATTTGCAAACGTTTATTCAAAAAAACGCACTCTTCAAGTGCTTAAGAACAAGGAGAGGGATCTGAACATAGGGTGACTTCCCCCGCAAACTTGTATTCTATGTTTTCAGATAAATTTGAGTCGATCTACATCAGGCAAAATATACTCTTCTGAAATGATCTATAACGGTATTACCGAAAATTTTAAATAGACTTGTTTGAAGCGTATGGCTTGATGCAAATAACGAGGACGAATAGAAAACACTTCCGGTGGAAGTGTATTTTCTCAAGTCCTTTTATTTTGCTTACCGCAAAATAATTTCCCGTGTCGTATGAGACTAGGGTGCGTACATTAGAAATCTTTGATTTAGCCTTTGTTTCAGCAGGTGATTTCAAAAAAATATTTCTCGATGAGGGTGATTGTATTATAGATCAACGATTATATAGCTGAGTAACTACAGTATATAAATGCCATTAACTCACCTCCATTATGATGAAAAGAGAACCAAAGAAAAGAAGCGTTGTCCATTCAACACGAGCCAGTACAGCTTCAACATCAAGACCGTCAGTGACAGCAAGTAAGGTAAGAGCCCCAAGGACTGCAACCCATCCTAGACTGATTTGCAAGCCTTCAACTGCTTGAGCGAAAAATCCGACCATCATGACTGTCAAGACAATCAAGCACTTGACCAACAAGACCCAGTCTCGAATTTTGTACTGCAAAAAAGTCGTTAACACGAAATGATTTCTTGACTATTAGCTTTCGGTCGGTTCGGTTGACAAATACCTTTTCCTCGAGCTTCCTCAGATTCATTTGAAACTTGGCGTCGGCAGGTTCTTGAACGTTACTGAGGAATAAAATGTAAAATGAATCGAGGAAATTTGCGGAAATTTGGAAATACGAACTGAGCTGTAGCGGGTTTCTTGCGTTTTGTCAGACGGCGTTTCAATCGGCGAACCTTTTTGTCGAGCATTTTCCGAACGAATAGTTCTTGCCTCGAATACGGAGAGAAGCTGGATTCCGCCCGCTGCCACATCCATATTTCTCGTTCTAGATCTATTTATGAGCAAGCCTGAGAAAATATTCAATTCACAAAATGAACCTAATTTCCTTACCGTCTTCGGCCTCCTCCGCCTCGGTTCGTTTCACCTTATTCAGCTCTTTGAACAGGTAATACCTCACGAAGAAGTGAACGCCAACCGTCACAAACAGAACTCCGATCAACATGTGAAGAGTAAAATTTCCGAAATAGATCCCCTGTAATGAAGAAATAATTGAACACTTGCGAAAAATACTTGTCTCAGCACGTATAGTCAAATCAAATCCGCATATACCTCGTACAAGGTCCGCAAACTTGAATCTTTAATTTATTTTTAATGTTCATTTCCATCAGCGCGCGAAAAATGAAAATGTTCCAGCACAAAAATTTTAGAAACAATCCAAAATATTTTAAATTCTATATTTAAATTCCAAGTTTTCTAACGAAGGGAATGTTTCTGATATGATTTGAATTTTTAGCAATATGATCAAGACAATCCGGAGGAATGAAAATTGAAAAGGTAAATTAATTCTCTCAGCTGCGCTGACTTTCAGCTTAAATTCAGACTTGAGAAATTAATAAATGAAATCATACAACTACGAACGTCCGTATGCAGGTTCACGTCCATTTTTCATGGAAGTACAGTATTGTACAAAGAAAGTGGCTTCGAATAATCTGTAACCTTATACAATTTCATCTTCCATATACGGTATATCCTGATTAATATATGAAGCTTTTTGAATAAAAAAAATTGAATGGTTCGGGTTTCGTTCCCTTCATTGCATCCTCCAAAAATTATGCCGAAAAATTGGCGCTCCACAATTAGCAATTGAGATTTGAGATTTATTCTCTGAAAAACAACCAAGCAAACTACTGTACGTGGAATTTTTGTGGATAATTTTGCCGCAGCTAGAGTTCGTCTGGAATTCCTCCCTCTCTATAACTACTAGACTTAGCATAGGTTTAAAGAAAAGGGTGCGCAATTAATGTAAGGCAATTTTCTCTGTGTCAAATTTTATTGAAGCAAATTCCTTTATTTTTTCAATGAAATATGCGACGCGACTAACATTTTTCCCTTCGATATCGAAATTTTAGTACTCCACCACAAAACGTATTGAAGCTCTCATAAATCGTTCAAAAATGTTAGAAGTAACCATGTGAATTTTCCTAAAACTGGCTACATTTTACAGCATCTGCTCAATTTTTTTCTTTATCTTTTTAAAATCTTCGCGGACCTCATCTTTGAAACCTCCATTCGTCATGCTTACCCCTTCTTGCATCTTCTTGTCTGATACGATGAGTACGTTCGGGGGATCGCCGATTGCTGTCGCAGTACCTCCGATGTTCGAGTACATAATCATGAGAAGCAAAACTGGAATCGGCTCCAACTCCATCACTTCACACAAACTGAATGGATGAACCCGTCACCTTGAAATGCGATTGCTGCGGCATTTTCTCAAAAATACGCACCGGATCGTAATCGGTGTCATCAGCAAAATCGTCGTCACGTTGTCGAGGAATGCAGAGGTGATGGCGACAGTGGCCAGCAAGATCGTCACCACACTCCAAGCCGCTCCCTTGGCGAGCTTCCATTTCGAAAATCAATGCATAAACGAGAGGGCAGAATCAAGCATCAAAATGGGATGATGAATCTGCGGGCAGCATGTTATTACTGCGCTTTATTGAACTGTTTTCATGGTTATTCGGCAAAATCTCTCCTAGACGCAGAATACTGTACACTAATGGATAAAAATTAAAGCTGGTGTTTTAATTTTTCGAAATTTATTTTGAAATTGTAAAAGCAGTTGGATTTCGTGTCGCAGAAGAGTTCCTTGAGTTCCCGGGGACGCGAATTTTCCTGTCCGAAAAAAGTGTTCCGTTTTTAGGTTCATCTATCGCGTAATTTAAAACCGCAATTGGCCGAATTCCAATGTTTTCTCATACCTTTATAAATACAGGTGCAAGTTTTTTCTCGTAGCTCGTTTCTTTTATATATCTAACGCGATATCGTATTTGTTATACGCCAAAAGAATACGACGTGATTGATTATTAATGTTGACGGGGGCAGATATTCATTTGAAATGAGCATGAATAATGGCTTGCGAAAAGGAGGCAGATACTATTCAGTAAACATCTGCAATTTTGCTCAAGTTGAATCGGAAAATGATGGCTACCGGAAAACCAACTCGTGGCAGTTGAAAAGAACATAGTCCTCGTTTTACCATCTCGCACCAAGAAAACGGTCTAATGCGGCGCATTTTTTCCTCTTTATCCCGACTAAAACTGAAAATAAATTCAGATGTTCACGTCATGACATTAATAAATTAAAGAGACATACCTTGTATGCGCGGACGGCGAACCAATCGAATAGTCCAGTTTCGCTGAGAACAGAAACAACTACCATCATGCCGAACAACAGCGAGAGAGTTTCTACATCCATCCAGGTTGCCAATTGGCTCATGGATGGCCTCTATGAATCGAAGGATAGAGATGAAAATATGGACCAACTAATAAGAAAATAAACACACCTCGTCGATATACGCCAACACACACACGCCAGTTGTGGCAACAATCATGGTAGCAAGCGTCCGGTGAATAATCTTTAGCCCGCGGAAAATAAAAGCAATTAGCTACTGATTAAATCATGGCGTACTTACGCGGATATAAAGCGTACTTCGATTTTCGTCAGTAACGGTTTAAAAAAGAAGAAGTGAATATGCCGCAATATAGCTAAAAACGTGAAAGAATTGTTTTTGTTCTGCACGCATTTAAGACTGAGATTACTGCAAACCGATCGTTGTTGAAGCGATGAACGTAATAAGTGTGCGACTTGAAATGTCATGCATGTTAAAGTAAATGGAAAATTCAAGAAAGTAATGGTATCCAAAGCAAGAACTGCTCTTTTTCTACGTGTAGGGTTCATATCTCAAACGCATGAAACCTGATCTAAAATAATACTTTTTTAACTGGTTCAGAACCCCAAAATTTAAGGATACAGAACAACATGCTTTGGCTTGAGGCTAAGATTTGACGAGAATACGCAAAAGTTTGAAGACTTATACAAAAGATTAAAGATGGTGATATAAATTTGTCAAAACCAGCCAACTCTTATTCAATCTTACTGCACTCGTACATGCCATAATCTCACATGGAATGTAGTGCAGCCCAAAACGTTCAAATATCTGACACATGGACGTTGCAAAAATGTTGGGAGAAAAATACACACTAAAATCGAATATTTTCGTTATGTTTCGGGAAATTCATATATTTTGGATACCTCGAATGAGATGAGAATGTAGAGGCCGAGCAAAATCAATCCCGCGAAGAGAAGGTTCTCGTCTGCCGTAGTTCTATAAGCCAACAATGCCAGGCCGACTGGTAAAGGACCATTCAAATTCGAGCTGAGTCTGATGAACCGTTCACATCTCATTTTCAAGCTGCGAAAAAATTGAACTCAGGAAATTTATATTCAGCAATAAAAAAAATCAAATACTGAAGCACTAACCAAGCGTGAAGTAAATGTCCTTGCTCGAAGGTATGTGTAACTATGCTATTCTCCGTTCCAACGAGGTATTTGTAAGGGAGAAGACCAATAGAAATATCCTTAGTCACCTTTAAGAAAAAAATATATGTATATACTGTGTTATACAAATTCCGACAGGAGACATTAGATTGTGACAGTATAAAAACACGAACGGAACTTCACTTGCAAAATCTGCTTAATCAAGGGCATGTGTACCATAATCTAATAAAAACACATACATAAATATTGAATTTGGACTAGTTTTAATAATATCAGCAGAATTTTTCAGATTTCTTCATTTCATTTCAGGATGATCTGATTTTTCCATTCGGCAAACAAGGGTTACAAGGTTTGGCAAACGAATATAAAATATCACAATATTCGACACTAAAATTACATTCTTCTTTAAGAGCGAAGAAATTTTAAAATATATTTGCAAATGAATAATTCAAAATGTTCAAATTCTCTGCCTATTTCCGTTCGTAAAATGTATAATTGTACTGTACTCTACTTCGAAAATCTGTGAAAATTCAGATTTGCCAATACCCAAAAAATACAGTGTTCAGAGGAAACCATCATATACAGTATGTAAATATTTTCAAAAGAATTGAATGAACCTTTTCTTCAAGAATAAATTTATTTACTCATTCTACGCTTTTTGAATATAGTAATACAGTTGTTTAAAAAATAAAACCTAATACATAATGACATTATTTACTGATTGAAATAAATTGGAATTAGCAATATAATGACTGCGATGATTACTCACCAATTCTATAACGTCGGCAATCGGATCGTCCCACGGCATCATGCGGACGACTAATGAGGAATTCAAACTATATTGCGACAGGTTCCTGTACACTTCCGGTAAAAATGGTCCAGAGAAAATAACCTTCAGCGTCTGGTAATTCTCACTGGCCTTGCTTCCCAGCAATTCCAGCGGGACCTCTGTGGAGTATTCGATCAATACTTTCATTATTTTGTCTTTCGGGCTGCGATTTAGTTACCAAATGCTTGGGATTCAAGACTGATACATCAAGAAAATTTAAAAAGTTAAATAAAAATTATGCAGGGTTGAAAAAACAATTTTAAATCAATTTTTGTATAATATTGAAAAAATCTGCTTTGTTGCTCAAGTTTCCTCTCCGTTGTTTAACATAATTTATTTTTAAAATGAAAGCTATAGCAAACGGAAAAACTTTCTATTTCTCAACAGTCTGGGTGCATGGAATTGAATCACCTAGGATGACCATCATGCTATGACATGTAAAACAGCAAAATGATGAATAGAAATTAAAGGCAAACAAAATTAGCATCCCATAGTCCCACTACACACTTGGTTTCTGCTAATACTTTTTTTAATAAAAATTTCTCACTTTTTCTGCAACCTTACTTCAAATTGCTGCATCAGTCATATAATACGTGAGTTTAAATTTAACAATTTAATTTAAAGAAATTAAACTGATTCTGCATCCCAGATTTCAAACGATGTCTTGTAAATTAGTTCGATATGTCATGGCTCAATCTGTGCGCAGGAATTAAAAGATATTCTTTTAGAATCCTAGTCGACGGAAAAAACGAGGATAGCACTACAACCAGCGAAATTTATATAATTGTACTAGAGACAGAAAATCGAGAAAGTTCCAAAATCATCAATAGAACGTGCAAAAATTGCAGCAGAGCAGAATGTACAAGCTTGGAAGAGGCAATGTTTAGAAAAAGTTAGCAGCAGGGTTGAAAAAAAAAACTGAATAACCTAGCACATCGGATTTTCAGACCTGGCCAATTCAAAATTATCAGCAGGATTTTTTAAATCTTGAAAAATAAAAGCCCTCACCCTGCTCGGTTTCGTTGGGCGGAACAGATGTAAGGTGCAATCGATACTTCTTCTCGGCTATCATACTTAACAGCACCTGGAAAGGAGCAGAACCCATTGCATAACGCTTAATGCGGAATCCCCGCCTGAGTCACACTCACGACATCGAGGCAGCAAATAGTCGCCATCACAGCAATTCGGAACCATGTCCTAATAAAAGCGACCCATTCCTTGAATCCCCAGGGCTGAGGCATTGGCGTGAATTCCGGCTCGGACAGTTGTGGCTCATGTCTCGTAGATCGGGGAAACTTCCGGGCGCTGAAATGTCGCTTAAGCCATTCATCGCTCAACTCGCAACTGGACGACTCCTCTTCATCTTTACTTTCAGCAGTTCCCAACAAGGTTGGAAATCTGAAGGAAAAAGTTAATGTTCGTTCTGCGTGAAATGCCTAGAAACTTCTCAATAGAGTACGCACGTGGAATAGCTGTTCGCAGGGACAAAGCTATCCGATTTCACAAAGGGGACCGATTTCACCAAGGGGACTTTCTCACAGCGACGATCATCTCTCCACTTGGGCGGGTCACGGATGCATGACACAGGAATGGGTAAATATTCGCCACTGCTGTCGCTAAGCGCTTTTGCTGCCATAAGGACTACCGCGTTTGGACATAACAATTAACAACCTGGGGAATTAAATTCCGGAAGAACAGCGCCGCGAGAGAATCATATTAGTTGCGCAGATTCCCATTATCTTATCTCTCAACGAATGCAAGCGGGAAAATAATCTCGGAATGGGCCACTCACTGTGATAACGCCTGTTCCAAGAAAAAGCTGTACTGTAGACATGGGGAATCAGCGGCATTGCCCTTGCCTCGCAAAAATTCGAGAAAGGACCTGAGCTCTGCCAGACCTGAGTTTGGAAGATAAGTGACTCGAGAGATTGAAAATACTGTATACTGTATACTTACTCTACCCGCGAATGCAAACCTCCTCCCCAGGGGTGTGGGTACGATTGGCTTACCCAATGGAGAATCGTTTCCCACCCCTTATAACCCCCCGAGATGGTTTTCCTTGCCCTCTTCGCCAAATTTCGGCAAATGCCCGCGCGTAGCTACGTTTCCGAATATCCTTTCCAAGATTCTTCCTTCCAAAAAAAAAAAAAAACTAAAGTACCTTGTGCAGGGCATGCGTCTCGATGCTCAGAACTGTTGGTCCGGCTCATGCAGTTAAAAATCGACCAAGTACAGTTTTTCTCGGCGTGGCGCATTGGGATTCTGTATCGGTTTCATCTTTGGTTATATATTTTTTCAGTTAGAGTTATTTCATTTCTGAAGGAAAACTATTCGACGAGACCAAGAATAAGGGTTTAATAATTCTAAATCGGCCGATAAAGCAACAGAATTCATGAATCAATATAATACTGTATGTTATTTTTCGCTGTCCTTGCAGGGCCCCGGCAAAACCCGATGAAGCAATTTGAACGTAAAGAAATGGAAATTGGGGTTCGTATAATGTGTATGACAACGTTACCACTATTCACTGGACTGTATGTGAATGAAACATGACGTGGAGATCATCTTTATCCGATTTAGGCGGTTGAAGCAAACTAGGTAGAGAAACTGCGTTTATCTGGGCACAAATTGCGACTCATTATTTAGACTGCGGAAAGGAAGTAACTTGTATACTTCAACTTTGGCATTTTTTTTTTTCATTTTGACCAACATTTTATGCTCGCGATATTACACTTGAATGTTTGCGGGCATCTGTCTAAAACTATTTTATAACATGCATCGCGATTTACTGAATAAATTTGTTAAATGTTTCGAATACTTTACGCGCTCATTTCATTTGTCCGATAAAATCCATTTGTTGTTGAATAGATAGCACTCGATTAAGGGAAAAATGCACCCGGTCATTAGCCCTGGTACAGTATTCATCGCCTGTCCTTTCAAAGGTGGGTTTAATAGCGATTTCGTTCCTGTCGTTTGCTCGACCTTCCAGTGTGGAACAAAGTGCCGATGGTGACAACTCGATCGGTGGTCTTGCAATCATCACAAGCGAAAAGGGGGCGAACGCGCATCAGCTGGCTGTTTCCCGATTGGCACGCCGATTTCAGCACATAAGCAGTACAGTGCTGTATTAGTGTGCACGGAGGGGGAGGTTCCGAGAGTACGTGAGAACGCAGTCCTCTCGCTGTTCTTTGAAGTGGCATGTATGCCTTCCGCACGTCCGCTGTTGCTTTCGTACGTTGCGACCGCTAGACTCTCATCTTCAAATGTTCTCGGCAAAAGCTGTGGGTTATCTCGGGGCAGATCAGCCTCATCCCTCCCAAATTAGAACGATAACTCAAATATCCTGGAAATTTTACAGGAAAGGTCAGATTCGCATCGGACCTTCACGTTAAAACGAAGCACTTTATCTCTATGTACAAGCTCACGTCAAACTATGTTTTCGGCATAATAATCCTCTCACATTTTTAGTGACACTTTGCGGACATTGATAAGTCCATGAATACCATCATTATACAGATGTTTCCCTGCGCATTATCATGATTAGAGGACGGATATCCAGGTGGTACCTCGTAAATCGATCCTAATCCGCTGTCAAACTATAGGGTCGAATTGCGAATTGGTCAAATTACGAGACATCCAATTCAAAACATACGTACAAAAACGCAAAACAATGGAAAAGGCAAGTCAAATTGCGGGGCAAGGGTCAAATTGCAAGTCAACCTCCCAGCAAATTTGACCGTCAAATTGCGAGGTATACCACCTGTATACAGATTCCACAGTGAGAAAATGTCCAAGTAAGGATTATTTTTATTTTTCCTTAATGCACCTCGGACAAATGTGGATTGGATTTAGTTCTGGCTATGGCACAGACTTGCCGAAAAATTCACCCCTTTAAACAAATGTGATCAGATATTGCCCTCTCGTGTGAGGAAAACAAAAATCCCATGGCTGGAATAAAACACTTTCATTCCGTGAATTACTGATGCATTTAATGACCAGCAGCACTATAATGAATGACCCCCCCCCCCGTCATGTATTCATCAATGTTTATTAAAATTATTGTATGAAAATTGGTGAATGAAAAATGTTCTCCCTCTTTTAATACACTCAGATTTTAGTTTCTGATCAAGCTATAAGAGAGCATCTTCACCTAACCTAAAATGACCGGACGATTTTCGACGGCTTTATAGTTATAGCTACAGTCACAGTAAAGTTGTACTGCTGGAGTTACTTCATTCTCAAGCGACTATACTGTATATCCGCATTACTCAAAATGTGCGGAATAAAACTGAGAATGTATACCCAAATGAGATCAACTCGGTCCCTTGTGAATATGTTGGCTTAATAATTTCATTTATAATATCATGGTTTTGTCATATAGGTACTATGAAAAAAAAAAAACTGTAGTTCGATAAAATGTCAGACATGGAATTTGTTTCCATACTGAAAATACCTAAAAAAGTGAATTTTAAGATTTTATCTCAAATAAATTCGAAGATTGTTGGCTTCTGAATGATGAATGAAGTTTATCTCCATGTTCAATATTGAAAGAATTGAAATAAATTAAAATACGAATGGAAAAATTGTGACGATTGTCTTTTTCTTCGCATTTTCGGAAGCTCAAATATCCCGAAAATTCACCAAAAGAGAAGAAAATCGGACCTACATCGAATAAATGTGAGAAATCCAGGAATTGCTGCCGACATTCTTGGAGCTGAATTAAATAACAAATGAAAAGTTCTGATTTATTCGAAGACTTCTAAGCATCAATATCTTTTGGTTTTAGATAATACAGATAATACAGCGGACAGTAAAATGTGTACATAGCTTACATAGCGGGAAAAGAATGAAAAAAACGTGATTTTTTCAGAGTAGATTGGTTCACGTACTCCGAGGCTGAGTTCTGCTTTTAAATAATGTCCAAGTGGTTTTTAGTCTTCGACGTAATTCCTAAACTTTCCAGTCCACCATATAAACAGTATCTTTAGATATTTTGTACTGCAAAATAAGAACGTTTCTACAGAACTTGAACATATTTCGAGAGAAGGTCTTTGTTGATTCCCAAGTAAACTCTGAATCCAGATGAATATGATACCGTTTGGTTTTGACCAACAAGTAACCAGTATAAGCATCATGAAATCGATCACGGTGACTCGTCAGATTTAATTTTAAATAATGATGGCTTGGTATAGTAATATTGAACTGCTTGAAAAGAAGGATATTTAACAGGTGGAGTTCTGATAACAATGGATTTCATCTCCCTTTTCAAGTTTGTTTTTGTCGGCATCAACTTGAAACTCAGGTCAGTTAATAAAAAAAAAAAACTGGTGGGTAACATTCCCATGCAAGACAGCTTAAACCTCCTCAGATTTTCTCCCAGCTCGATCTGATCCTGGGTACCCCATAATCTACCATCTGTCCCCAAAACTTTGAAAAACGCACGTGATCCTTATCCGAACTGAGACTTCAATGCGGACAAACATGGAAAGCTCACTTCAGTAACGAAAAGGCGCTGAGCCCCTTCCACGTCACGTCTCACGAGATGCCCTGATAATGATCAGCGAACGACGGCCTTGAACTTGATATTTCAAGTTCAAACCCATCGGGGAACGGAGTAGCTCCGTCCATTCACATGACACCCACCCACTTAGGCAAACATAGCTCTCTTTCAACGACGGTGCATATTAGAAGCTATTGCATCCCTGTACACTGTTCATACAAAACGTAGCGCCAGAAACACGTCACGTTCCACATGTAGCGAAGTTTGAATCAGAAGACAGCCATAGTGTAGAGAAAATAATATTCATACCCCTATTTTATTTATTTATTTGCTAAATAAAATACTGTCTGCATACGGTAACGCAATTCGTCCACGCATATTATCTCATGCAGTTCAACGCTGCCCGATAATCAAATAGAAACGAAGAGGACTGTATCAGGAATGTATTTTTCCAAGATCAAGGGGTAGAGGGGAAGAGCGACGAAGAAACTCGAACTGTGAAACAACCCACATGCGCAGCTAAGTCGGGCATAAACCGTATGAATTGGGTTCATTTTAAATTCTAACGGTCCACAAACGAGTTGCACGCAGAAAACCGTGAACAGACGAACAAAATGTTGGAACCTATCATTCTAATGCCCCACACTCGAAAAAAGTATGTGAACAAAGAGGCGCCACATGGAACGACACTCAACGAAGGTACACATGCGCAAGATGTGACAAGACACGGAAACCCCTACTTTATAACTTTCACCCAAAATGCATCGATTAATTCCAACGTTCCACTTATCACCCGATGCAAAAAAAAAAAACATTTCCAACAGACGAATGATGTCGAATGCTGGTGAAAAATAGCACAACTCTTCGATCGGCTCAAAAACACCGATCTTCACACCGATTGAAAATAACATACCGTCCTTTGATTCGCACGATTTTCAAACAAACACTCTTCACCAGTATAAAAAAAATACTCTCGCGCCGTCGTGCGCATCGCAGCCCGTGCATTACCTTCAGGAGAAAGTAATTTAGCCTGTCTATGTTCATTATAAAATTCAAGCCTAACGCGTCAAACGCCAGAAAATAAACACTGGTATGAGACTCAAGCTATCTTTTAGACTCGAAGCCGCTGCGACGACCACAATATTGCTGCCATAATTTTGATGAATTTTTGTTTTCTCGTTCCCGTCAATGCTAATCAGCGAATACGTCCATGAGTATCTCAAGCTTTGATGAACTCTAATTGTTCTAGCTCTTCTTCCGATTCCAAACCGCCGAAGCGAATGTCACTCCCGTTGTTCGGATTCCACGAGAGGTCGCTCACTGGCAAATTCGACTTGGACCGGGCGTTGACGGGCAGTTGATGATACGTATATTTGCTCGCTCGACTTCGGACCTGGAGATAGTTCAACGGAAACCAAGTTTCAGCTCCACCGGAACAACGATTTCTTTACGAACTCACCTTTCGGTATATTACGTAGACACCTGTAACGGCGAATGCTAGAACGAACACAGCAGCTATGACGCCAGGCGTGGAAAAGGAAGACTGCTCTTGCGGTATTTGATCGTGAATGAGTCGCTCAGCTGGATCGTAAGCATACCTCGTGTGGTGCTCAGGGTTCACACAACCTCCTTTCAGCATAAATACGTAATCGTTAGGTACAGTACCCAAGTCGACTGGAGGTACAGTGCTTCTCACTCACCGCTACTATCACACTGACAACAGCCACTTTGAGAACGCGGCGAACAGCAAGGGACACATCTACCCTGCTGGGGATCCAAAGTCAGCGGTTTCAGGCATGATGAACAACTGAACTCGTCCGGACCGTTGCAGGTCTGACATTTGGCATGACAAGTTTTACATGATCCGGTACCCTTGAATGAAATCGACTTTAATAAAATCTGTCATTCTCGAGGACCAAGGAAGATTTCAACTTCTGACACAAGGAATCATTTAAATAAATCTGTCCAACAATCATTTTTCAAGACAATCACGCGTACAGATGAACAGATTGGTCAATGGACTTTTTTCTACTCTACTGAGGTTTAACGCTTTTTCAAGTTCGAATTTATAAAACGTTCCGGAATACAGAACGATTTTTCAATTTTGTCTTATTGGTATCGTACCTGATCGTAGTACTGCGATCCAGTGCAAGGAGAACAGATTCCGGCATTCAGAGAGACATTCGGTGGACATGCTGAGCAATCTGTAATCTTCGGACCTCTGCATTCCGTACACGAGCGATGACACTTCGCACAGATCTTCAAGCCATCCACGTCAGTAGCGAAACTACCTTTTGCACATTCTGCTACACAAGTTCCATCGGCAAAACGTGACTCCGAATGACAGGTAATGCAGTCTGACGGTTTGGGGCCGCTACAGGTGGAGCATGATGCACTACACTTCTTGCAATCGCCTCGATCGCTGAAATACCTGCGAACCATGTATTCCATTAGCTATGCTGGATTCAGCGTAAATACTCTCGGATATTTCTGCTAGCTAGTGGAACATTTGTGCAATTAGAAAATTTCATTCAAAATAACAAGGTCGCCAACTTACCCTGACTCGCATGAAACTTTACATGAACCACCTTGTCTATGTAGTCCTTCAGAACATTTGAGGCACTCATCGAGGTTACGGCATCGAGCACAACCCGCAGAACACTCGACACAATCTGAACCTTGCTGACGATATCCTGCTGGACAGGTCTCAGTGCAAGTGGAACCCAAACGAAACAATGAGGCTGGACATGACAAACACTGATCTGCATTCTTCCCGTAACAGGTTGCGCATCCCGGATGACATCGCGAGCATCCTTCGGTGTCAGGAAAGGAACCTGAACAAAACATATAAGAGGCATTTCTTATCACCCGGATCAATCACGACACTCGCTGATGGATTAAATCACAAATTATCAACGGAACTAAAGAATGAAATCTAGCTATTCATTTGAAAATTAATGAACAGGTTAAGCGTTCAACGTAAGTTCCTTTTTTCTCCGCCCTTAATTTCGCAGTGAAAGCTTTGAATACCTTTCATGCATTCATTCTTATTTTGGAAAGTGCATCCGTCGTCGGTACCATTGACGAGGTTCTTGAAACAACGATCGCATGAATGATACTCGGTGCATCTCTCGCATCCAGCTTTGCATCTCAAGCACATCGACTTATCTTCATCGGCATATGTCCCTGACGGACAATCAGGAACGCAGGTACCCTCCCAGAGTTTGGATGGATAAGGACATGTTACACATTGATTGTTGGTTTTTCCAGTACATGTCAAGCATGACACATGACAAGGCTTACACCTGCGAATAAGAAACTTGCATGCGCACACAGTAACGAAACGAATGTGAAAATTATTTCTCACTTGTATTCCGGTGTCTGATAATGTTTCACAGGACACGAAGACGAACATTTATTTTCAATGAGAACTAAATGATGATCGCAGCTTGAGCACGTGCCGACAGATCTTTCACAGGACAAGCAGTGTGGGCCACAAGCGATGCAATGCTTGGCTCCTTCATCTGCAAAAGCGATATCAGCAAAATGTTCAACTACAGTATTGGTTAAGTTCAGCAAACAATTTCGAACTGCTTGTCCACGAGAATCGTGAAATAAAATTCAACTCTTCACTTATTCACCCAAAATTGAAAATCTCGACAGTACTTTCTCCAACCAACTATCTATAAAATGCCTCTTCCGACTGAATATGTGCATCTTTACAATGCCTCTTAAAATTGAATATAAATCTACAGTACCACGAAATAATCAACAAATTAATTGAATTTGAAAATAACATACTTGTTTGGAAAGAAAGGGATGTAATTCAAAGAAGTGTTAATGAAACTTTTTGGATTATAAAAAAAATACGCTTCCGTTGCTGAAAACATACCTGCCAAATAACCTTCGGGACACACAACCACACAAAGCGACTCATCGGCCACATAATACTTGTCCGTGGGACACTTCAAACACTGATTGATTCCAGGTCCGGTGCACGAAATACAAGATGCGTGGCACTGCGAGCAACTTCCATTTGAATTGGGGGATGTTCCGAAAGGACATTCGTTCAAACATTCTCTGTGAAAATAAGACTGGTTAACGTTTAGTGCTTTCAAAGCCTTAAAGGAACACTAACTTATTAAACTGGACGTTTCTGCAACGAATGCAATTCATCGCACCAGGACCAGTGCAGCCGCCGTCACATTCGGGATGACAGGCAGTCTTGTCAAAGACGACGGTCGTTTCAGCAACAGAGTCAAGAGCCAAATCGCTGACATTTGCAGAGTTTACCTACCAGCAGGGGATCAGAGGGTTTTCGTCCGAATTCAGGAGCAAGACAGGGGGTTTTCAAGGATTCGGGTTTGTGCGCCGTTTCCATGGTTCTCTGCCGCATCATTCCCATAATCTCTGACAAATTACTTTTGACTTGACTCATTTCAAGGAGTTCGAGATGAGTTTAAAATACTCGTAAATTTGACCTATCGATCACGTCCAGTGTTTGTGCGGTTTTTAGTGCAAATCAACCGGGCCTACAAAAAGGACTGATTCCCGATTAGTGAGCCCATAAGTGCAAAGAAATCAAATACCATGTCAATAAAAGCAAAAACTTCAAACATTCTCCCGAAAACCATCAAACGCAATAAAAATACACAAAAGCTATGACGCAAGGAATTATTGAGAATATCACGGATAATTTGAATATTAGATCCAGATGTTGCGCGTCTCGCCCCAAAATTTTGGCAGAAAATCAGGGAAGCTTCCTAGCACCTCGGAATATGAGCGCTTTGTCTCCAGCAATAAATCTACTACACTTCGGACGGATTTGAACAATCAGTACGCGGACGGAAGACTTTCAACACTTAAAATCGCACAACACATGAATCAGTACGAGCGGCAGGAACCGTAGCAAGCTCATGCAAGAAAACGACACACAAGAAGGAATTGCTGAAGAACGATGAATGTACAGAAACGGACGCTAGTCACGAAAAGGTGGCCTTCAGCAAATCCTTTCTGAATATTACAAGAGATCCTGCGACACATATGTCCGGGTGCAAAAAAAAATACACGCACCAATCCGCATGGGTAGGATAACTATTACCATTACAAGAAAACAGGACTGGATTACTCCCTCAAATGAGGAACATGTCATCCCTCGTAACATTGAGAACGGTGTGTGATCGCACTCGGACACGCGTCGCAAGCGATTCTAATTCCAAAGCATTTTGTTACGATACCGGAGACCGCAGGGTTCAAGCATTGACGAAAGAGGATAGAACCAAATTTTTGTACAATCGAACTCGGCTTTTTCTGATGGGTCGAACAAAGGATGTAATTCAGGTAAGGTCCAACCCCTCCAGTGTCCCCATATCATCAGTCCCAGGAAGCAAGGCAAACCAACAGTATATACAACCGACTTTCCTCAACTAACCATCACCGATTTACGGGAGTTTCGTTGCGTTACGTAAAACGGAAGAGTCAAGCTCCAGTGCATAAGGTGAAGTTCCTCTTTAGTCCATGGAACACGGTAAAAAAAAAAAAAACATCGAAGTTCCCCACAGAAAAATTCAAGGTGGTCAAAATGATCCTACCCATTCGGCGGTCTTCACACCCATCCACACACATTCGAGAAATACCCAAACTTGAAGATTTAAGGAAACAAATGTGCTGAACAAAAACGCTTGACATTCCACGATCATTAAACGTATCTGCCATCCAAGTCTCGTCAAGTTTGTCTCCAAATCCCGAGTGAAAGACATCGTCTGAACGTCAAGTCAGGAAAAATGCACGACCAGACAAAAGAAACAAGTATTCCCCGGAAACCATGAGGGACGACTGAAGGTGGAGTAAAGCAATAAAGCAATGCGGAAGATACGCGTACCGTAAAGGAAGAAATGTTCCTCGAGATAGGAAACTTAAGCTGAGTCGTACGTTTGAATATTGACTGCCACCGAGGCCGACCGCCTTCGGGAGTGAGCTGCAAATCGAAACCTATTAAAACCTTGCAGAAAATGTGAGCGAGACGTAGGAAGAAACTTAACGAGACAGTGAGATGGATAAATAAAAATGATTGAAAACACTTTCACAGCTCATCACGCGTGCCGGAATGAAGAGCAAGTGCCAGAGAAACATTAGCTCTCACACGAAGCCCGACTCGTCCAGTGCTCAAAAGGTGATATAAAATAATCCCAGTGCACGAAGCTTCGGACAGGGTGACTTCCGGATATCAAAATTAAGATAGATCGTGAACAAATTTCAGTCCGAGAATTCTTCGATCTATCTCTTCTCCCTCTTCCCTGCTCGAATAATTACCAGGATGCATGAATAAACTTTAAACCTTGCATTAAATGGGAGATTTCCATTTCCTGAGAGAGCCGAAAGTTGGGCAATCACGTTATTTTACCTTCGAACTCCCGGAGAGTGTAAAGATATTAGGGAAACTACTGCGGAGCTGGAAGAAACCAGAGGAAAACTCTTGAGCAGGGTTCGTGGGTCGGATATATGGGGAAACTGGAGGTTGGAAGGGATCTACTGTCGAGCCGAAAGCGGATTGAGATGATTCTGCAAATTCCGCCGATCCGCCGGACGACGAAACTAAGCCCTTCCCTCTCGCATTTGCTGAATGCAGACGTACCGGATTGATGTCGGTTCCGTACAGAATCAATTGCCATGACCGCAGCAAGCCTGAAACGACATTCACTTTTTTCATCGAATGTTCAGTTGAAAACCTGGCCATAAAATGTTTTTGCTTCGCGATGAAATTCCATCGAAAAAATTCTATAAACGACTTAATACTGAAGTGAAAATATAAAGCTCAGCTTCAAAACGTCCAGATAACGGCTTTCTTAATTCATCGGACGAGTCCGAACTTGAGCCACAATTGTAAATTGAAGTTATTCTGGCTGTCTCGAAAACGCTACAGTTTCTTTTACGAATAAAAATGGCAACTGGACGAAGAAAGTAAGAAATCAAATTCAAATCCCGAACAACAAAAAAGTCGATTTCTCCGTAAACGCAGGCATCGAAGCTCGAAGAAACCAACAACAAACGTAACTTTTCTTTGCTGTTTACCTGGATGAGCAACGCGTCTTTCTCCGGCATTGATGATTTGCAGGACCCAAGTACCATCTGCCTTTTCGCCCCAGAAGTGCACGGACAGAAAGGGCCACTCGTCAAAATTTGCATTGGTGACGTCCCGAGGGCGTTCGAATAAAAGCGTCGACGTTGTTCCCATAGGCGAAGTCAGCAGAATCCTCAGGTTCCCACGCGGCAAGTATCTCAGGGAGATTTTGCACTGAACATGCTCCAGGTAACGAACTTCGTTCAGCGTTCCAGCGCAGGCATCCAGCGACATTGAAGCTTCCATTTTCCCTCCATATTTAGCAGGTATTGTTCTAGAGAATCGAATCCGGAAAATAAGCCGGACAAAGAACAGACGATTCTCACGACCATTGCGAGCTAAATTAACGCACACAACTTTGATTTTCTCAACTTCCCACGCGCACAGAAAAGTTAGTACAGCCATTTCTACGTGCTTCTTCAGCCACACACAAATAAGGAAAATAATGAGTGATGGATTAAAGTATGGATTCTTGCTGAATGAGAATCACATGAGAAGAAAGTCTAGAAATGGGAGGACACATGCGGGAGCGCGGTTGGACGACCCATTTAAAAAAGACACTCACCTCTGATTTTTATCGGGCCTGGACTGACAGATGTGCTGAGAAGGGACAGTTGACCACTTCTCCGCAAGAGTAACCATCGCGTCAGCATCCATCATACCGTAGCCGAACTTGTGGCTCACTGGCGGGAAGACGTTCAGCGTCAAGAAAATAGAACAAATATTAGAAAACATGGGATACCTTTCCGCTTCACGCCATTTACAATCCATCCCCGCTCTCCAAGCACCGGCTCTGGGCGTGACGTCATGACAACCAAATACTGCATGTCACGCCAAGTTAAATTTGGATTAGCTTCCAGAGCCAAAGCACAAATTCCAGCGGCGATTGGCGCACTTGCAGAAGTGCCTATCAGCAAAAATAAAGATTGTTTAACAGAATTTCGTGACTATCGTGAGAGGTGCGCATCAAGAGGATACCTGTGTGTTCCACTGTACACATTCGATCAGGCCGTAATCTGGCGTCCTGGTCACAAGTCACGACGCTCTTGTCTGAAGAAGGGCCGCCTGAGCTGTACGTCGTTGCGAGAGTAGAAGCACATTCTTCCAAGTACCATGGCTTTAAACTATTCATGCAGAAAGTAAAACAAGCATGAAATGCATCATTTTAACGTTCAATTTTGTAAGATGAGGCGTGCACGGAGAACGCGATAAAAAAAGCTCGCTAATCGACATTACATCTGATCGAGAAAGGGGGCCGCACATCACATTTCCAGCATTAGCAAAATCGACTAGCTTACTTCACTATGCTGACGCATGCACGACACTTAAGTTACTGTGTAGTTTCCTAAACTAGAAAGCTACAGTATTGCTGCCGGAAAGTGACCAGAAGAATCTAACCAGCCCAATCTTATGTTACGAAAAGCGAAGGTTTCTTTTTCGATAACCCCTGTGATATAGCTTGATGCAAACAGTAACCATACAAAGCTCAATAGAACATTAAACAATTATACAAAAATCTACAACACTAGGCTCTCCAGCTTCCGCCCCATTATTATTCGACTTCATATCAGGAGATCGACGGTCGAAAATGAAAGTTCCACAATAACAGTGAAAACAAGAACAGAAGAGTAGTTACGACTCAACATCGATTCGGATAGAAAAAGTGACATATGGGATGAGCGCACAACCCGTCGGATAAAAAAAAATTGAACAGGTAACGCTTCATTTTTATTCGTCAGCCCTCCTTGGTTTAGATCGTGAAAAAAAAAAAACTCGTAGGGTGGCCGAACGACACTAGCTCTGAAAATTGATAGAAGGCTGAAAATAACGCTACTTGCAAAAATGAAATAGTTCGACGTCCCTAATTATTCAAAATGCGACAACATCGGTGTATATGGCTGGAATACTCACCCTCTCTGAGTTGCGGATGAAATGGACAGCGTGAATATTGAATTTGTGTAGCCGTCACAGTTACAATTATCCACGTGGCGCCCTCCATTTCCAGATGCCCAAACAAATATAGATCCCTTCCCTTTACGTCCCTGTCAAGTAAACAATAAGTCTTCAGACTCGTGCAACGGAGAACGCCTGTCGAGGGACCGGCTTTCTAGAAACGACACCGAAGCGATGAAAATCGACAAGGTGTGCGAAAAGACGAAGCTCGTGTAGACCAAACCCATCGAAGTCGTTCATTCATCTGTTCCATATTACGCGCAGGCGAAAAAGAAAGCGAATCAACGCGGAGAGACTCATCATTCTTCTAAATTGACGCGAGAAGCGAGGTTTCTATGGGAGCACGAGTCTTCGCTTTTCTCACGGAGACTGTTACAATATCAAGCCAGAATTTTATTTTTTGACTGTCACACTCCGTCACATAAAAGCTACGAAAAATTGTGGACACGCCATTTGCTGAAGGAAAGTAAGGAAGGTGTAACGAACCTTCATGATGCCGTTGATGAAAGCTCGCCTGGCAAGTGGCCCCGGCCCATCAACTGTTTTCCCGTCATCCTCCGGACCCCACGAGGCAGAATAAATATCTATATGGTCAGGATTCAGACTCAATGCGTGGGCCTCAACTGCATCATTGACAGGCCCATCCAGCATTCTCACACCTTTCAAATACCCCGGAGGGACATCACAATGAATGTTACAAGAAGGACATTTAATAGGTGCAACAGCCCAGAAGAAACTGCTCAGCCATCCCACGGATTTAAGGAAAAAGGAAAAATGTGTGGCAAGTTTTCTCACCTCCGATGGAAGAGTTGAACGCAATACCGACTCCACAAACGTCATTATCCGCAACTGCGGATACTTCACCGGCACACCTTGTACCGTGTTTGTTATCCCCATTGTCTTGCGGCATCGGGTCGGGATCTTTGTCGTTGATATCAAAGCTCGCGTATGGGTCCTATCATATTGAGGAAAGTTGGCAAAATCGTCAATTTCTGTGAAACTAAGGATTCCCAAAAAAATTTCGGCCAAAATAAGCATGCAAAAATCTTCAGTGGGCCCCCTGAGACGCGGTCATTCAATTCGGATAAAAATCGTCGGAAGGTATTTAGCACATAGCCGGGGAAGCAATTCTGAAATTTTCGAAATAATTTTTTGACCACCACCTGGTTTTAACGTCATGAAATTTCGAAAAATGTTCAAGAATTCTTAAAAAAAAATTAAATCTCATAAAAATCAGGATAAAACAGCTAGAGCGACGAACTCATTCAGGCATCAAACGCAGACACAAATTAGAATCCCACACCTATACAGTACGTTAATCTTTCGCAATTGTGCGATGAAGTTGGCATCGGCTAATGATCAGCCTGAACAAAGGTGCTTCCTGCGCATGAGGCAATGACAATTGAATAACTGAAAAGTAACACGGACAACACAAACAATATCCATGTATTAAAAGAATATCGAAGTGATCATACAGTATTCATCACCCCATACAAGCGCTACTTCGCGCGTCATCATGAAAAGAGAATCCGAGTCAGCTTTCATCACCAATTCTAATAAGCAGCAGCTCACTGAATGTTAATATTGAAACAAGACAGTCTCATCAATAAGAAGGCAAATAACAGGATCGAGGAAAAACCAGCTCATAGCCTTTTTAATAATGAACTTACGTAATTGAGTGCCAACTCCGGATGGTCGCGTTGAATGCCATCGTCCAATATAGAGATAACTACTCCTTTGCCCGAGTATCCACGCTTCCAACAACTGATGACGTTCATGTCATAGCCTCCGCGAGCGCCGCCATGCTAAAGGGAATAACATGAACCTTGCACCATCAGAAGAATCCCGGAGTCGATACAGCGCGACCCTCGTTAGAAGGTGAGCCCATTACGAAATTTGATGACGAGGCTCAGCGGTCCTCGCCTCAATCCGACCAACATATTACGCATCCCTGGTTACATCACAGATTTCGCCAGCAACGTGAGCTTCCGGAAATCACGCATTGAAATGCAATAATTGAATCAAGGAAGGTATCTTGCAGTCTACGAAATGTTTCCGATTGGTTCGGTCATGACTTTAATTCCCTTCATTACGGAACTGCAAAGAAGGATGCATACGGGGAGGAGGAGACCAGAAGTTATTCTGATCCTAGACGAATTGCAGACAGAAGGCAGTTGGAAGCGATAACCATCGTTCAAGACCTCTATAACTGGCGGGTGCATTGAATCGCTTCGGAGATGACGAAACGGCTCCGAGGACACAGAACGAAGCCCAGTTTCATGGCCATACTAATTTCAACAGTGCTCAAGCACGCTTTGCGTAATCGCCATGACAAACCAACCAGACTCGTCAAGACTTTAATCACATCCCCTCGACGTAATATCTTCTAAACTTCACACTATTTTAATGATACACCTTTATTGAATATGCTCTGACCTCTTTCTCTGGAACATCGACGCGACCTGAAGGAATGATCACGCTACACGTTGCCTTTTCAGAAGGTTCTGCTCCAGATACGATCGGTTCACATAACAGATTTTCTGACACCTTACAAGGATGAAGTCGGATAACTAGAAGCGTTGACCGAGACCCAGTGAAACTTCATGAACGGTCATATTTCGCCACCCTTGTATAATTCTAGATCACAATCGGTTAACAAGTCAATGAAATTCAGCGATGAGATAATTTCATGTGACGACAGCCACTTTAACGGAAAATAACGGAAATCAAGGCTAAAATGAAGAAACGTGATGAAAACAAAATTTTCCGCGAAGTCCCAATAATGAATCATTTAGATGGAATCAGAGATTCAAATCGTTAGAACTTAGAAGCTGCGTTTCTGGAAGCCTCATCTCGGCAAACTCGGAACCGTTTCGAACAACCACAATCTTCATTCGTTTCTAGACTCCTTCAGTCGTTCGACAGAGTTGGATTCCAGTTCCGTCAACGAAGGTTGGGAATTCTGAACTTGCTCCTCCGGCAAACACTACAGTCATGAAAACGTGCCCTACATCAGTCGCAGTCCAATTCAACGAGGCGACAATGGAATAGCGACTTTCCTACGTATACGATCCGTACACAAAAATTCTGCACTTGTGTGAAATTAATTCACGAGCGATCGGAGATGGAAACGATAGTAGTTCACGAACATGAAACTATGTGAGCATAGGCATTCATTTCCTGAAAGTCGATCAATTGATGCTAGTAGGATAAATAATATCGCAGAATGTGCAATAGCTGGGAGTCGTAATCACATTTCATCCACGAAATTACCTAAAAAAAATGACTAGCTCGTCACCATTTAAAACGACGATTATACCTCGGAGCAATTGGCAAACGACCGGCTTCAGAGTTTCGCATCCCCTACAGCTCTAAAATTATTTTTACCACGAAGACTTTCCCTAGAATAACTTAAAGTTTGAAATTAGTTCGGTCGCGAGCTCCATGGCGATTACAGTGGACTGATTTCAAAACCGAGAAATGTTTACCAGAATTAATACACAAAGACATGTACGTCTGCAACTAGTGGCGAACTATGACCCTATTATACTATCGCTTATAAAAAAGTATAACATACAAGACATGGGAGCTGAAGTTTGTTGAGGCCAGAAATAATTTAGAAACCACGACATGGGCTTAAGAGGGGTTCCAACATTTCAACGAAATTCTAAAAGGTTGAAACCGTAGAAATGCGATGTACTGTAGGGTAAAAATAGGCTTCTGGAATCGAGAAGGTTGGAAAACTGCTGTGAAGTTCAACATAATCAGCGCAACGAAGTTGAACGAACTAACATTACCAAGTTTTAGGTAGGCATATCGAGCAAGTGTGCGCGTGAAGAATTACTTAAATTTTGAAAGGAAAGACGGCTATGTCATCTTCATTCAACACGATCGACGCAAGGGTAGAGAGCGAGTATGGGACTGAACAAACTCACCAAGTACCACTGTTCCGTGTAGAAGGGATCTCGAAAATTGGTGTAACCCGTGACTGCATTAGCGGGGGAAACGGAACGCTGGAAATCTGCATGACTCGGTTGCGGAACGCTGCCAAACGAAACTCCGCTATTGAAGCGCTTGAGGCGATCGGATTCTTCCAGGATCCCAGCAGCTTCCCAGGGCATTTCATCGACGTCCGGCAGGACATAGTCACGTTTTGTTCTCTTTTTGTTCACTTGTTGTTCAAACCATGCAACCTAAACAATTAAGAGGATGCCCACGTCAGCTGGAAGAAATACATTCTTGAATAACGTCTTACCAAGAAAAATACAATTACTGAAAAGTGACGATGCAACACTACCAGAAATTCCGTTCACACGAATTCGAAGAACGAGTGCCACGTAAATTTTTTTTGTTGAAGAAAATAGTTGCCAAATTGTTGATTCGATTCATGGGTGAAATCACCGGATGGAAAAAAGGTGCGAATGAGAATAGGGAAACAATTGCCTCCAAATCGTGAACAATGAATGATGAATTTTGCGCTTCGCGCGGACAATTTATCTCGTTTTTCCGTCATATAGCTTTTCGTCCGACAAAAATCCCGTGGAACACGGACCGTTGGTACGCATATATAATCAACCCGAGCCAAACTGGAGTTTGCTTGTCTGCACAAATATTGACGGGTTGTCGACAAAGGATGCGCGATGGATTTCCTCCATTTAAAAAGCACGTGCGAACACTACAGTTTCCCACGTTAATTCAACCCCCTGATCGTCAGCACATCCGAACAATCATCCCGTATACGTGGAATCCTGTCTGATGGAAGCCATTTTTCACCTATCGGATTGGAAACGACCGTCATGCTACACAGCGCCAGAATTGACTTCACCCTCGGAATTCGTTACGCAATGCACAACATACTCATTTTGCAAACCGAGGCCATTTCTCGCCCACCTCGAATCGTTCGTTGAAATCAGTCTACCGCGAAGCAGATTTGAACACTAATCCGGGCATCGACTCGTCGAAGTCAACAAATCAGGTTAACAGAAAACCAGTCGGACACTCGACCGAAGTTTTCGTTCATGCTGAGGTTGAAGGCAAAGAAAAAAGTTCAAATTTCGGGGAAAAAAGGAGAATCCCATATTCTTGCGGTGGAAAGTCAGGGCCGCTGTGTCGGGGCCGTCAGCCTTAATCTTCATGTCAGCTGTTCGGTTAGCTAAGATTCGTTTACACCACGGAAGAAAGTAAAAACTTGCACGAGGTGAAACCTGCAATATGGGGTATCATTATCTTGAAGGGCGCCAGAATCGGCACCGCAGATACAGTATAGGAACTTCCGGATCAAGAAGGATGTCCCTGTGAAAAAAGAGATAAAATTTCCCGCTGGCGGGGGACCAGGATGGGCGGCTGATACAAAACTTCAAAGGGCCTTCGAGCCTGCGTTTGACACTTTCTTCGGCCGAGGATTAAGTCACTCGCCCAGGGATCGTCGCATAAGCCAGATTTCGAGCAGCTAATTTCTCAACTGGGATTCAGCATATCATCGAAAGAGAACGCCATAATTATTCAATAGAATTGCGAATACTTCAGCCATTGCGTCAATGACGAAAGAACAGAACACCATGTTCAAGGTAAAAAATAATGTTCGCTGAGTTTAAAAAGATTGCGGATGCCGTGCTTGAAAAAAATTTGAAATTTTCAATAAAACCGGAGTATTCGAAATTCAGGGCACTATACAAATTCATTATGCACTATTCAAAATCACCGAAGATCATCTGAAGGCGTCATAGTAGAAGGCTCGAGTAACTTCTTGTTATATTTCCTTACATTGAAACTTTATCCTGTACTTTCGGAAAATGAACTCTGAATTCACCGGAGATGCAAATGTTCAGGGTGTCGCACTGGTACATTTTTTCACAGTTCGTCGTAAAACCTGAGTCGGCAAAAATAAACATGGTGGGAAATGTTTAGGAAGAGCTGATCGTTTCGAACACCCCAAGTTCAACTGTGAAAAGTCTCGAAAAAGATAAGTCAAACAGTGAATGGGGATCTAGCACACTATGCGTACAGGTTGAGCAGGAAACAATAAACCCATTTTGAAATTATTCAATGCACAAGATTGGCAAAATCTTAAAATGAAACTGAAAATTTTTATCAATTGTCTCATTTGTACTGTAGTTTAAAAGGAATTGACATCGGTAGTCCAATAGTCTGGATCAAACATACAAGGAAATATGCTTTTCATCCTTCGAGGGTCTATACTCAAATGTCAACTTGGGCCAGTGTAAGCATGTGCACAGTAGCCTCGGAAAACTGATTTACAGTTCAAAATGACTTTTGACAATCGAGAATTTTTATAAATTCCCATGCACTATTTTATCACTTGCCATTCTTCAAGAGACGAAAAATGATTCCTGGGCGACAGATTCTTTGAGTGGATATTTTATTCACATTAAACACAGAAATTTAAAAATGTTCAGGACTAATTGTGAAATAGGTTTGCAATTTGATCAAAAGCTGGTTGCCTGAATTTGCCCCCTCCCCACTAAAATTATTTTTCTCTTAGTGAGGTCAAATATTGGAGAAAATTCAAGATTTTAACGCAAGCCTGGTGTTTGCCTTTGAACTGAGAAAATTCCCAATGAATTTGAAGCCACCAGCCATGGATAAAAATTATAGACGCACCCTGTCAACCCCTGTACGATCAAACGTTTCCCTCACATAATTGATTCAAGCACACATTTGTTCACCCGAGGCGTTGGAAAAGGCAACTTCGCAAAGAAAAGTGCATAAACTTAAATTGGGAATTTTGGAATATACTATATTACTACAGTACTTGAATTCAACTGTGAAGAAACGGGCCATACAAGTCGGGCGAGCTTTCTGTTCACATTTGTAGCGATTTTCTTTTCTCAATACATTCCACGAATCGCCTTCATTCAATGGCGATTGTCCGATTTATTTTCTAGAAGTAATCGTTTTATATTCGATCCACACACGAAAAAAACACGTAAATGTGTTTTTTCGTCATTCATTCGAACTGCCGATATACTTGTATATCCCATGAAGCTTCTCTGAAACGATCTTTTGGTCCGTGATTTATACTGTATTTCAACACCACTCTTCTGTTCAATTCAGATCCCATTTTTCAAATGACCATAGACAGCAGAGCAAGTAGCGAAGCCGAGTTCCGTTTTCGGAAAAGAACGATTGTCAAAATCATGCTCATAGTTTTTGATATAGATCTCGCGAACCGGCAAATTTCTCAAGTCAGGCGATTTCTAATGATTCACTTTCAATTATTAAAATGAATTTTAGTTTGCATATCTATAATTTCCAATTGCAAGGACCAATACAGGAGTAAGAGAGGCATTACTGAAAATGGGGATGAAGTTGCGACGCCGTATTTCATGTATCAATCGAAATCGAGAACAGCTTCAAGCTTCACATCAAACCTACAATCGTTTTCATTCGAGAGCCTTTCATTTGTAATGCGACGACTAAATTGTGTCGGTCTAATTTGAAGGATACTTTTTGGGGCATGATCGATAATCAAAAGAAAAAGTCTCGTGACCCAGATCGCTTCACGTAACAGAGACTCCAGTTTCGCAAAAACCAATTTATCTTGTCTGAATCTACAGCTGAGACGTCAACTTCGCCGACTGAAACGGACATGAAAAATAAATCTTTAGAATAACGGACAAATAACCTTATCTTTCCAGGTCCACGTGGAATGGGAGGGAACCGCGTTCATACAGACCGGATTATTCTACTCAGATCAGATGAAACGAGGGAAAATTTGCTTTGGAGACAAGAGAGGAATGTGCCAATCGTCATATTTCTAAATCAGTTCAAAGCATACCGCTGATCAGTGTTGATTCAGACAACCCACACGCGTATTTTTCTCGCGAACATACTGCGGTATCCGCATAAAAACAGTCGCGGACGGAAGAAAACGCTGTTTGCCCTCCACCACGCACGCGAAAACACGAAGCGCTGATCATTAACGCCAACTACCTCACTATCAACTCAAAAAAGGCTGCGCGTGATCATTTCTAACCAAGGGTAAAGAGAGAAAAGTGAACTGCAACCTATCGGTCTTCGCCCCGGGTCAGAGTCCATGATCAGCTGGGCCAACACAACTAGTATAAAGATGCTGACCCGCAAGCAAGGACATGTTCCCGGACGCGGTAATTTGAGAAACACATACGCCACGCCCAGACAAGGACGCAACTTGGCCCCACCAAATATACAATGATAAATTTAAACTCACATCTGGTTCCGCATTCAGTTTCTGATGATGATGTTCACTCGGTTCGGCCGAACGCTTGTGAACGTGGTTGTGCTCGAAAAGGTAGTAATTCTCCAGCGCTCCGATCTGAAAAACCGGGGAACAGGAATTTGTCACACACGGAAGCCGGACCAGACAAAGCCAGCATGGATGAAGAGCAAAAAAAAAAAAGCATCACACTTCTCACCCCGGAACCGTCACGCATCCGCTGCAGAATCGACGAAGAAAAAAATAATTCTGCCTGTACAAGGAGTCGTGAAATGAGAGCGACTTATTTCAAGTCGCCTGAACAAGGCGAGACTTGAAATAAGAGCGACTTGACGCGAAAATATTTAACTGAAAGAAACGTTCTGAATGACGACAGACAAGTATTTTATCTTCGCCAGCAGACAATACTGTAATAGGACAACGACTATTGCGAAGTGGAGTCCCTTTCAAAATTGTCCAACTTGTTTGAACCCGTCGCTCGGGAGCATTAAAAACTTTTAATGACGGACATTGTGTAAGTAGGTCGAACGCGACAAAAATTATATGGATGATCCATACGGGCGCCTCAAGGACAATCAGATCTGATCAAGCGAGATGTTACATGGCCAGGAAGAGATGCGAAGCGTGATGCCACAACGGACAACTCAGCGATGACACAAACTTGATAGCCACGTCACGTTTCGAAAACTAATTCATCGAACAGGAGCGACAATGAATATCAAAGCATGAATAAAACATAGACGAACGGTTTCACGGAATATACCGGTATGAAACCTTCCGCGCAACAATATAAACGAGGTAGCACAATGCGTATGCCACATCGTTACACAGGTTAAATTTCTTTGTCAAGGATGCGATGCATTATTCGTTAATGTATGGGAACTCGTGAACCATGGAGGGTTGGAGAAATTATAATAAGTAGTTGTACTTCCTTGGTGGAAGAAAGAAGGTCAACACTAGCACAGAAGCTCAAAAAAGCGCAACGCGGGCTTACCTGGCCATGGAAGGCGAAGCCGTGACGAGCAGCGACCTTCTTGGCTTCATCAGCGCCTCCGGGAACATGGACAGCAAACTGGTTCGTGAACTCATGCGTGGATTGAACGACCGCAAAGATTGAAATCCAGTATAGGAAAAGACAAAGGCGCACGGCGTATAGAATCTTCATGGTTTCGGAGCTCATCTCTCGACCTCCGCGAGCCCGACACTGTCCCCTAACTTGGCAGAATGTGAATACTACAGCGCTTCCACCGGCTCAACAGAAATCAGGTTACTGACGAACCGGCAGAACTAAGTGGACCTGTCCAGCTCCACATCCCACTAAAGCTCCACCGCGCAATTCAGAATCATCGGTCTGTCTCGCTTTCCTTTTTCCGCTCTTCCTCCTGCTTTCCCTTTTCTCGGCCCGCCCCTTGTTAACGGGATGATCTGCTTGCTTTTAACCCAACGTCTTCTACGGTTTCCTCACTCCGTCATCACAGCAACCAAAATATAAATTTCCACCACGAACACAGGGGAAAAAAGAAAAAGAGAGAGCGAAGGAAAGCAGACGAACAGCCGGACGACACCTCACCCACACTATATTCGCCCGTCCGGTTACCTGCAGAAAAAAACCGCTCAAGAGTCAAACGCTTCCAACTTCTCCAGCAGATCAAACAAAGCATTTAATTTTAACCTCGCCAAAAAAAAAAAGAAATCCACTAGATCGGGAACGAAAGGAAGACGTTTCAGAATGAACTCCTCGATACTGGCTTGTGACTAGTCCCACGTTGTTTCCCTTCCCCATAGTCAGCGCTTGAAAAGAGGTTTGAAATACATTCTTGAAAGAACAACGGACACACTGGATTACTTTCAAGAACAATTAAATGTTGAACGAAATACAACTCTACTCAGCTACACGAACACAAATGCTACGGGTAAAACTCGCGAAATACAGGAGATAATTCGAAACCTATCCGCTTTCCGCGTCAGGATCTCGAAAATCTTGCGAAAAATAAAATTCATGCTAGAATCCATGAAGTGTAACCACAACAGCAGCTAGACGTTGAATCGTACCATCAGCCGCAGCGCACAAAGAGAAGGAAAGCGGACGAACGAGTGGAACGCGTCTTTGTAACACCCCACGGATCAGAAGTGGTCCTCTACAAGGCAACGTTGAACAAGCACTTCAACGAAGCGCAACAGCGCAAATAGAACTGGGAACCGTCGCTTTCGAACGCAAAAATACCGAAAATATGACCACGTGGGAGTTGAAGAAGCTTCGCCAAAAACTATACCAAACGCTCTTCTGAAGCGTCGGGGATGACGAATGCTTGCGAGATCGCGCTATCCTATAAAACCCAGCTCATTTCTAGTGCGGAAGTGGGAAGAAAGTCTTATTTTGATAAATCCGTTCAAACATTGTTAGCTATGCGTGCGTACTTCGCTGCTCACGGATGTCATTTCTCATACCTGCATTACATATTGAGGAAATACAATTTCCACCAAAAAAGAAAGGGCACTAGTTCGGTAAGGGCGCATATACAGCGTATGTACAAGTTTCCGTACACACTGGAAATCGAGCAATGTTTGAATCGAGCACTGGTTTTATTTTACGACTCCATATGTTCTCCAAGAAAACTTCGCGATAGAATCGGAAGTTCGGAACTGAAGTTTTGAAAACAAGGAGCATATGTGCAAATTCGACTTGGGATTCTAGAAATTGGGTAGCTTAGTCCCTCAAACGCTTCGAAACGCTGCTCAAACTTGCTCAACATGAAAAAAAAAGACATTTAGGTTCTGCAAACAAAGCAATACATACTGTAGAATAGACATTAAACTTACTGAAAATCATTACAGAAACTTGATTGATAACGCCAAGTAACGACATGGTACGAAATAATACTCCAACATAATTATCCCGCAATAGTGGAAACCCACTCTTAAATGTAGAACGTAGGAACGCGGTCACTCTCGGAATCTCCCTCACAATGGTCCTCACTGCTCGAGTTCTGCATCATTTTTCATCGCAACCGACTAAAACAAGCCACAATCAAAAAACAGACCGTAGGGGGAAAACCTTTCTACTTCAGGGAAAACACGTCTGCACACATCCTTCAATTCTCCAGACGTATACGTCTGCGAACCGGACATCGTACCGAGCGAAAAACATTCAATGCCCCTCCTTCGTACAGCAAGACCGACCGTATAGCTCATTTCACTTGCCTCGAATTAAACTCGGTCGCACAACAGTCTTCTTCATCTGTACTAAAGATATTGCAGTCGTCCGTCGTTCATCTTTCAAAAGTAGGTGTAGAGAAATGCGAGTCCTAGGCAAGATCTTACCACTTTGCGCAAGGTTACCATGGGCAAGATTAAAAAAGATTCGCATTTCTCAGAACGATTTACAAGGGAACTGCCCGCGCGGGTCTGCCACCATGAACCTCCACAATGTAGAAAAACTGTCGCAGAGTTCAGTGTCTTACCTCTCCATGAAGCGACCAACTAAATCCACTCACAGCCCAGCTAAACGCTCTCTCGTAATCAACATAGGAAAGGATACTGACAGGACACTTTCTGGCGAAGCACTTCCTATCCTGTAAATTTCTGAAAGCTCTCTCAACACAGGAGCACAAAGCTAACGCTAATGAACTCTCAAATAAAACTAGATAAATTCTCCAACTGACGTTTCGAATTCTCAGATTATTATTAACGCAAGTCTTGGGGAAAGGAGAGTAAAAGATACGGATGTCCCGGTGTTCGAGGCGTGAACTTGAGGGAGATGCAGCTAAGCCATAGAACGAAAAATATCTAAATTCAGTACAAAAGGATCTAGCACAAGAAACAAGTTGCTGCGAATCTCCCACAGCCGCTCATTCCTACGCCCGAAACACGTAACAGAATCCTCCGCACGGCCGTCCTCGATCATGAGTGAAAAAACATTGCTCCACGTTCTCACTTCTGTCAACTTCAGAGGTCCAGCGACAACTGCAGACAAAGCAGTCAAAAGCCCCGTCGACAGCGGATACCAGACCATCAAAATCTAACGTACCACACCATCCGCGCGAGGGATATATGGCGTACAGTCGGTCTTCTCTAACGCGCGACACCTGAACGAAAAGATTAGGAAGTTACACACATTTTTATTAAATAGAACCGGCGATGGGGCAACCTCCGGCTGTGTCACATGAAGATCAGAGAATGGGAACGGAAACCATGCAGGATGATTTCATTCGATGCATGAAAAGGAAGCGGAAAGCACTCTTAAATATGGTACATGCTCTTGACATCATAACGCTTCATCTTTAATTGTTTGTCTCCTACAGGGATATAAAAGGCATCATGCAAAATAACAGCTGTCCCAGCCTTTTTTTCCACAATTTAACCATACTAAATGCAAAAAATCTAATTGGGCCAGCAGTTCCATATTGACAGCCAATATACTGTACTCGACATATTATATTTTGCGCATTACTGTGTGGTGTGATGACTGATGAGTCTTCTTGCCTTTCATGCAAACAAAATCTCAATGGACATCAACGCTAATTGAATAAAAGAAAAGTTATCATTCTCTTCGGGAAGCATGGAAGAAGGCTGCTGGTCGTGATTGTACAGTATTACTTCGCTGCTGGGTACCATAAAAGACCAATCAAAGAGCGACACCTAGCTTAAACATTTCGGTATGCGCAGTGTAGCGTTCGGGTGTCGAACACTGCACGAACTGACTACGTGAGATGCGTCTCCAGCAAACTCTCCATGCAGCAAAGAATAGCTAACTTAAGCATTCGTGAGTCCTCTGGTCCCTGGTGGGATCTAATCTCGTCGAGATGCATCAATAGTATTCCTCTGTAATAATGTGCAGCAAAAATCACCATCGAAATTAAATTTCGTACTTATTGAACAAATAAGTCACTTGCGGCTCATTTGCAGCTCTCTGCGCGGAATCTTCTCGTTTCATCGGCATTTATGTATGGCGGGCGACTGTGATTCTTTTTATTGATTCTGTTTTGACAAGTACGTGAGCAGACTCTTTTTATTCTACGTTCGCTTCAGTCTCCGTAGATGCGTTCGCATGAAAAGTACGACACGCAAACTCGACAGTACGTGAAATGACTATCTCCAATGAAATCTTACATGTCGTCAAATGAATGCTTTATCCGACGTAGGGTTTGTCCCGCACGAATGTAGGTCTATTGGAAAAAAAGGAAGATTCAGACGGATATGTTTCGAACTCATCTCCACCCGAAATAAAATGATACGCATAATAACATATTTTTCTAAATAGAGCAGCGGACTTCTGGAAATCAGTACATCACGAGGATCCGGGTAGAATAGAACGTTGGTGACCTTCGAGGACACAGGTCCATCTGTTGGCGACATCTACATGAACAAGTTTCCAGATAACAGTACTGTACACGTGTACAGCACTCCACCCGTTCTCGTAGGGTAACGAAACGCACTCTCAGTTCTTGCGAAAATATTTTCCAGATCATCGTCACTAGCAGGGCTAGCAGAGCAGCAAATGGAACGACCCCATTTTAATTATTGAGAAATATTTCAGAAGACTCGTCACTCCATCAAAACTTTGCATGGAACAAAAACGGCAGGAGCAAAAATGTAACTTGATGTTGATAGATCCTTGCGCTCGGAAATTGTGTATTAATTGAATAGTCCACTACTTTACTGTGATCATTCAAGTGAATCAGCAAACCTACGGGTGACAACTTGGGGGAGGATTAAGGTTCAATCATTTTGCCAATGAAAAGTATGAAAACCTACCGAAAAACTTCCATTTATCCAAGTACTGTACTGTATTTAAATCGCACTGTGCATAGAATTTCAATCGTAGTTATTGATCAGTTCCTTGAATTTGTTTTGCATTTGATCATGCCTTTGCTCAAGTGGTTCTCTCGAAGCAAAATTGAACCTCTGGATAACAACTCCTTCCTTTTTCAAAGTTGTTGACTATTTAAACGCGTTGGTTACGCTAGTATTTTGGATATTTTTCTGCTTACCTCAAGTGCACAAGAGTTTCTGCAAATTTTTCTGTCTGTAACCCATCAATGTTTAGAGCACGCTGTAAGCAGGGACATTGTTTTTGAAATTATCACTGTTGAAATTTGGCAAAAATCCAGATTCGTCCTTCAGTAGATCTTCCGACGATTCAACAGTTTTCAGCAGTGAGCAACCACACATGGTTTTCTCATAAATTGATTGCATGCCCTGCTTCCTGAATTCTAGCCAGCAATTGGATATGGACTTAAAATTCCTTTCCTGCGCCTAATCACTTTCGTACAACAATTGAAAAGACATGAACCCAGATTACAGGTGTTCCACAGGATCTGAAACATGCAGTTACAAAAATTTCCATTTTTTAATGACTTCCTCTTTGCTCCCCAAATAACCCACTGGAAGCACATAAACTTGAAGTTTTCTATTGAATAATAAAACATCGCAGTTTTTCAAGATGATCAGGTGTTCGCTACATTTAAGCTGACAGTTATTTTATCCATAATGTCACGCACTCGAAAACCGTCGTGAGAGAGAGGGGAGATGGTTGATGTGTTCTGAGAAACCCTGGATTATCAGTACAATCACCATCCAAGAAAGAAAGCCGAATCAAGTTGCGGGATTCCATCACGAATGGAACCCTGAGAAGAATATTTTAAAGATTTGAAGAGCTCCTGAATAGTCTGTATTGACAGTATATTTAGTTTTATTTTTTCCTCATTTCCTATTGCTAGGAGGACAATTTTTACGTGTACTTTAATGATGATTTACTAAAATAATACGACAGCTCTCATTTGCCTCCAATGATGATTTATGTGAGACTTGGAAAATTATTCAATTTTTATGCATGTAGCATGCATGGTTTGGGGCAATGCTTCAAAAATGCACATACATTCAAGCAAATTCAATTGCATACAGATTGTCGAATTTTATATTTTACCCTAGCTATATATTGATATCACTGCCATGACGATTAAAAAAAAAAAACTCATGGAAAACGTTGCCACACGTCTTCAAGCATTTGCATCTTTATTCAATCTTATCTGAGTCCCAGAAGTTCAAATTTATTTTAAATTATTCTTTCCCATCTTCAATAATATGTTGAGTGTACTGCTGTGACGGTCCATGTACTCTGGCGTTGAATTGAAGAAAGTTCTTTGTTGTCTGGTATCAAATTTATTCATTAGACTGTGAAAAACAGTGAGGAAGTTTGCAAAATATTTTTCCGTCACTAACCGCAGCAGTAAACATGCAATTTTTTTCTGTTTTGATGCTCTATATGAAAGCGAAAACCGAATGCAGAAGAAGCAATAATTGAGGCAAAATTATTTTGTAAGGGTGATCACGACAGCAGAGTTTGCGATTTTGGTTCGAAGGTAATTGAGCAGTGCCACAATAATGGATGTCAACTCCTGGAGCATACAAACAATGTTAGTTCTGGCTGAAAAGAAACAAAAGCATCATGACTGGTCATAAAAGAGAAAGTTCTTCTTCGCAGCGAAGCGTAGTTATAGATCTTTGCTGAAAGCTAGTTGATGAATAGCAGAAAAAAATATTGTGGAGTTTATAATCCTGCTAATCCCTGGACTAAGCTGACAATATTTCAGGGATGCGGGTGACCGTACGGCAAGTAGGCCAAAACTTTCCAAACTTGTGACCCGAAAGTTCCTGGATGAATTAATTCCACCTCAGAGACGCATTTTTATTTTACCAGGCCAACGTCTTGCGCAGCACATGCATCATGAAACCTCACTTTGAAATATGTGGAGAAAATTAACAACAATTTCGTGCCGGGAAAATTTCGGTTTTCATAGAAACAGAAGTATGAGCTTGGCGATCGCCGTGCGCCATTCATTCTGCTGGCTATCACAGAATAAGTGACATTTCTCAAAGAAATTAGTGAACCGGCGCACCTTATTGGTACGTCATCGGTTGAAAATGCTTCAGGAATCCTCTGATAGTTACGATTTTTTGCTGGAAAACTATGCGGTAATTCAACACATACCTAGACAGTGTGTCATTCTTTTCACAAATATTTACTCCGCATGCAAGAGAACCTCGATGCGTTCATTGGGCTCATGTATAGAGACGGGGTCAAACAGGTTATGAAATGCCCTTATCGGTATGCAAAAATACTGTAATGGCTCATTTATAATAAGACTGTATTTTCCTTTGCTTAAATTTGAGCTTCACCTTTTTTATAACGTACCTCATCGTTCAAGACATGGCTTTATTCATGCACCATCATCACATGGATAATATTTGTTGGTTCAATGCAACGAGAGGACGATAGTAACTGTACCTCCACAAAATCAATTTCCCAAACTTTCGACCTACTTTGTTGCTGATTTTTTTCCACTAGGAAGGTTCTTCCTTTTGCATCCACTTCTTGAACCAATTTACCTGTCCTTGAATAATCTAATTCTATGCGAGCGTGTCAGTTAAGTTGGCAACCCACAGACTTTCCGCCACCCAAGTGGGCGTCATTCCCAATCCCAACTAAGCGTCATTCAGGGAAAACTGAGGAGAACCCACCTCATTAAAAATTTTCTAGAATAAGATGGTTCCTGTACTATCAATGTCCCATTTTATTCAAAGTAACCCTTTGGTGATCACGTAGAAATTATCAGCAATCAATAAAGGAACGGTTTCCAATTCAAATTTCATTTGTGAACTACAGTTCCTCTGATGTTAAATGCAGTATTTAAAACGAACCAATATCAAAAGTAGGTCGAATCACCAAGTTTACTTTTTCTTGCATGCAGTAAACTTAAATTCCTCATTTTTCACGAAGGAAATGCAAGCACCTTTTGTGCTCAACGCTCGAAATGTTGGACTTGGAGAATTAATGTGTCATCCGTTATCATATTAACCTTGAAAAAATTCAACTGAACATATGAAGCATCTAATTTTTGTCGCTTGCAAGTGGATAATGTTCGACAATAATAATGTTTAAAGAGAATTTACATTTCAAAATGAGGTCAAAATTCTTGAAAATTATTTCAGAGTCGTGTATTGTATTCAATGCGTGGTGATCCATGGAACCCGGTTGGTCTTGACTGCTGCTCGGACATGACGTTCACGTGGGTGGCGGTGAGTCGGATTTGGCGCTCACTTGACCACCAGGAACCCAATGCCTGCATACCCCCGATTGAAAAGACCGATTCTCTCCAGTGCACTGCCCTTTCCGTTCTTCATCCAAACATTGAAAACGATTGCCCACAGGAATTTTCCGTCGATGAACTCCCGATTCGTTTGAATAAGATGGCCTCGAAATCGTCGTGCGCATCGGTTACGGGGAAGGAAGCATCATCTACCCGAGACTTATGCTTCCTGTCTAGATCAGCGTCGCTGTTGGAGGTCACTGCATTTCTGGTGGCTCGGGAAAACAATGCGTTGAGGTATTTTCCAGAGAAGATGCTGTTCATTCATCTGGCGAACACGTCAAGCTTGAGATCGGGGTGCATTCTCGTATTTTGTAAGCGATTCATTTCTGCCCTCCCGACATGATTTTGCACGTACTGAAATTGTACTCGATACTAGAACATTTTTCCGTTCTTCCCCGTAATTTTTTTTAATTGGCTCCTTAAAATTTTAATGTTACCGAATTTATGGCTGAAGATGCGACATGACTCTTATTTTCACAGAACCCACCATGAACATCCTTGAATTTTTCATGAATGTTTTCCCAAAAGTTCCATGGTTCCGGCGTATCAGGAGTTCAGGACTACCGCGTTCATTTTTTGCAATACTGTAGGCTGACATATTGGAGGTTTTGGACACGCACATTTCAGCTTCGAGGTAATCGTCCATCGTGGGTTGAACGTTATCGTGTGACCTGAGAAGATTGGGTGAAACCGAATTCTAATTTATTAATTTACACAATATGGCTCATGAAGACTTGTGATAAGCTACAGGTGATTCCAGCTCATGTTGCCAGAGAAACTTAGTTAAGTGTGGCGCCAAGAGGCGATTTTACTCGCAAGTGAATCTTAGCATATAGCAGTTATCCGGTCAAAGCATAATACAGTATTTATAATACGGTAGATAAGTAATTTACAGCAGATATCACATATTTAGCTTCGAAAACTTTACCTCATCTTTTTCCGAAGGATATCGAAACTTTCTGAAGAGTTTCTTCGTCTATTTGGCAGATAGCAAACTATGAAACTTTTGATCAACTTTGATGGTGATGCCCTAGAAATAATTTCAAGCTGATTATTCAAGTTTTCATAAAATGAACATACAAAAGTTGACTGATACTTTCTAATACTACACAGGAAGGCAAATCTCTCTGCTCTTTCGACCTAATTTGCTGGAAAAAAATTTCAAAGTGAATTGAGATCGAAAAATTTTACAACTTCGGTGAGTGGATTTAAGGTGACTGTGCAATCCAAATTGTGAAATACCGGCCCCGTTTTAAATCACGTGAAGTTGAAAGATCAACTATAGCAATAATAATAAGACCTTCAAATATTGAACAATCATTATTCAAAATAAATTAAAATGAGCTGTCAGTTGTGCTGAAGGTGAGATTTTTAGCTTCCGCATATTGTAAAATATTTTATATAAGTCGGTTCAAAATTTTCTTGGTCGATCAAACTATTTTTTTCGAACGCTGGTTTCTGATACTTTGTCGCAGTATTTCCTAACTTAAAATGACTGTATGACTCAGTCAATGGCTTGACCGTGATGTTCGAAAAATCGCTATATTTGAATTCTCGAAGACACACGTTGATCTCCCTAATGATCATGACTGACTCATTATAGACGTCGTTTGAAGTCAAGTCGAATGGAAGGAATCATTTCCTATTGATTTAAACAATCGATGAGGATTATGACAGTGGAAGGGCAACAGAAACTTGACGATTTACATCAAAGCCATTGTAAAATGGAGATGGGTGGATGGATAAACAGTGCTTGATGTCACGACGGAGGACGGAACAATGCTGGCGACAATGTTTGAAGTGGAAGCATCCTTCTGATACATATCCAGAATCGTCTTCCTCTATTTCAACCACCCCCCCCCCCTCCCACCGACCCCCAGGCGAAGCAGGCAATATATTCTGAGCCAGTCCTTTGATATTGTAATTCATGAGAGCTCAGAGTATGACATGCTGAATAGTTGAAAAAGTTAATCCTACTTCGAAGGACGGGCGAAGATCATATTTCTTGCGATAGTTTCGGCGCGGAGAGTATCCGATAAAAACCCAGTGGCTTTCTACCTAAATGATTCAGCTCCGAAGATCTCAAGAAATGTTTTTCATTGATAATTTGATCGAAATATCAACGTAATATTGTTACCGTATTCTGTATTGTATTACTGTATATTGTGACTGCATTGTTGATTTTTATCTAGAAAGTGTTATCTAAGAAGCGTCTTCGATGGGCGAAGAACCTGAGCATTGAAAACATCCAACAGAAAAGGTTCTGAAGCTAATCGATTAAGTTTTTAATTAATCCAAAGTTTGGAACCGACACGCGAGCTTTTGTTTCTGTTTACAGTTCCTCGAAGGGTTTGTCGAATAATATTGTTGCTCTATTTATGCCATATTTATCATGAAATATGCTACATTTCAATTGGGAAATCGAACTCTATGCGGAAGTCAAGCCACATATGGAGTTCATTAGTGAAGGATAAAAACTGTAACTATTTCATTTTCTCAATCATGAGGAGATAGGAAATGTAAATCCAGCGAAATTCTCAAATATCTTCAATTTTTTTTTTCACCAGCGATGCTCAAAATTTTTTTTTGGAAATGCGACGAGCGCAGATCATTCTTTCACAGCAGACAAATTTGATAAAGTAAATTTTGAAGCGATATTCTGAACTTTCCGTAAGACGCGAATCAGTTGCGGACGAGAACTGCTGATGAGTGTGATGGTGTATAACATGCATGTTTCTCATCGATCTCGGAGGCGCAAAGAGCGGTTGCACGACAGTCCTTCAGAACTCTGAATGTAAACATTGACAATTCGGCAAAACAAAGAAAATAAATTATAACTGCATCTAAGTTTTCGAATGCCGGACGCGTTCCAGAATTTTCATGAAAGGGTTTTTTTATTTTCGGACTGTGACGCGGGGCTACTAATTCGTCTAGATATACAGTATCGGAGAAACTGGGCTCGGAATTCACCGTCGAGATTACAGTCCTTGCTCAGGATTGAGGAGATTTTGTCGCGGATGCGAGTTAATCAATGGATTCGATCGCTGCTCGCGTCGGTTTGTTGCTCCAACGCAAACAATTTTCCGGAGCTGGAAGTGTACAAAGCGACTCAGGATTATTATTGGGTTCCGGTCAGGTCAACTGGCTGATTCGTCAAGGACGCATCGATTAGAAATCCTTTCCTGTCAATACACATGGAACATCGGCCGAAAATCCCGTATTAGGGTGGGAATGAACGAATTCCTACGACGAGAACCGTTACATATGAACTCAGAGAACAGCAGTTACCCAATCATAGGCCAAGCACCCCCACCCAAAAACGCGCTGAAATTTTTGAGCAGTCCTCGAATATTGTACAGGTCGGAATGTTCTGCATATAGTAGGATCAGAATAGCTCAAGTCCAGGATAAAATGAGGCATATGAAGTCCTGCAGTACGGCAAGCATCCGAGAGATTTCCTTGCTCGGCAGATTTTTCCCTCGAGGTTTTCCAGACACTTTAATCAGTATCGAGAACTATTTCAAGTAGCCCACGACATTTTTACACAACTTGAGTATGCACGACAGATTGCTGACAGAATGTTGCTGCTTTTGTGCGCACAGTCTAATATCCTACAAAATTTACAATTTTCTGTGGCCTGAACAGCTTTCACCCTGAAATGGCGTGCCTCAAATGCGGGTTTTCTGCTTGGGATATTTTCTCTAGAGCCCTTTCTAATTCCAGATCGCAAAATACTGTAGAGAACTAAGGAATGGGCCATGATGGAGTCAGTCCGTGTGTAATCGCATTAATCTGGTGTTTAATTTTTTCGTTTTCAATGTTCAAAAAGACACTGCGGAAGAATGGAGTTCAGGCAGAGTTGATGTTGTCAACGAGTCACGATTCATCAGACGTTGAACAAGTACTGGGCGGAACTTGTTGGATCCGCAAGAAGCCAGTGATGTAAACGAATTTGCATGTACTACAGCTGATCCATCATTTGTCGGGCGGGGTTCGGAAACTTGAGGACTCGGTTAATCTTGAGAAATGTACCTCACTAACCCGGAATGCGGTAACTTGAGATGCCGTCCACTGAATATGCGACCTCGCTAGGTGGAAGTTGTTATGACAGCGAATGAGTCCAAGTACTCCGCGGAAAACTTCCGCGACAGATCCGCACGACCGCGAATGAAAGACACGAACTGACATGTGTCAAGATTGGTCTTCCGGTGCACGACTCTCCAACAGAATGCTGCAGTTGACTTTCGCCGACACAATGGAAATCACAATCCCGCGATCGCTCTTTGCCCGCCGCATGCTATTTTTCCTGTTGTCAGCATCCCCCCCCCCCCCCATATATGTACCTCAAGTCTGAGTTGTGGCTTGCTTTCGTCCATCTGCTTTCCATTACCAAGCAGATGACCCAGTAAATTTTCTGGAGCGCATTTCCAGTTCCTTGCGGAAAGGTTCTGAAGAGGTGTACAGTATTTTGGTACCTCGGATCAATGACATCTTTCCATTCGGCAACCTGGAACGCAGGTGCGTTCGAGAAGTCCTTCACCTGCTAATGCACCGGAATGGAAAGGGAATGGAAGCCACAACATTTTTAGCGTTCACTCTTACGCGAAAATAGATGTTTGTGAATAAACAAAAGAAGCAGCAAAAACGCAAAAATAGAACTGCAGTGGGCTGACGAAAGAGTTATCGACTTCTAGGTGCGAGTGTTTGTTGCGTTTCTTGAACTCCAGCCAAAGCAACGTCTCACATTGTCCAACGGAAATCGAATGCAACACCAGAGCCGGAGTAAATGAACCTTGAACCAGGCTCACGTCAGTATCACCCGAGAATCTTTCCATTTCATCGCATTTGATGGTGCCAAATTTTCTCACCCGTTCATCAATCCTGAACAGTCGAAGAACATTGCTGGCTTCTGTCACGTTATCCGCCTGCGGGACGAACGCACATTTTCTGAGTCAATCTTTTTGTCGGTAGAAATACTGTAGTTCCAATCATTTTTTGCTGGTACAACATTTCTCACGAGTTATAGAGGGAGCATTTTAGATGACTATGGGTTTTCCGATTATCATGGTAAAACTTTCAAAGTTCTAGGGATGCATCCAAGGATGCGATTGGATGTGAGCCATTCTTTTTTTTTTTTCATCCTCGAATATGCTTCCTAGGAAACGGGAAGTTTTTGAATCATATAACATATTAGGAAAGGATTTTATTCTTTCATGTCCAATTTTCTTTTATTTTTATTCCTTAGGAATAAATGTAAATTTCACAAAAAACCTAGACTTTCCTGAAACACGACGCGTCAAAGCTGTTTCCGGCAATAAAATTTGAAGCTTCAATGAATATACTATACTGGATCTGGTTCGCACTGTTTCCAGAAAAAAAACCAATTTTTTTGTGAATAAGCGGGAAATTTTTCGAAACGCTTTATCTAACCAGTATCGTATGTCAGTTTCATTTATTTTACACAATTAATTGGCTATTTCAATTACCTCATCGTTCCTTGAAAATTGAACACTATTCCCCGTTGCTGAATTAATTTTTGCTTGAACTCTGCTATTGCTCAATGTCAAAATATATTTCTTGAACACCCCAGATATTTTCATGATTCGGCATGCTGTAATTCTCCGATCAAATAGGCATCCGTTTGAAATATATTTGATGGCTCAGGCAATACTTGTCACTCCAGAAAACTGATTATTGGTTTTTCAGAGAGCACTGACGTTTTCACATCCACCAAAGAATTAGTGATTAAGGTTAATTATGCTAATTATCATCACGAATAACTCAATCTTATGTTGAAAGAACATCCACAGAAATAAATAAATTCCGAAAATCTCGAACAAAAACAGTAACATGCGGTACAGAAGAGGAGCTGCATGAAAGATTTATTCGTGACACGTCGGTCTCGTCGATCAACATCAGCGTTTTGCAAAATAAGAAAAAGATAAATTGTAGAACTCGTGAAGCTGGGCTACAGCCGGATGAAATCTATCTTGATTCATCATGCATAGTGGTAGATCGAATTCGAGCTAGGCAGGGATTCAATAAGTCGAGGGCTGTCATTCAACCGCGATTCTCAGGAGACTCCTCAAATAAACAGAGGCACAAGAGCTGCTTCACGCAGACAAGTCCATTTGCTTCCACATACTCGTACACCCTAGCAACGAAGGTCGTTGCTCGGGTCACGCGGGTCATCAAATATTAGCCAGCGTACCATTCCGAGAAATGCGCCCAGTTGAAGGGTTGCTCTTTCCTGGAACAAGGAGCCATGATTGAAATCTGCGCTTTTCTTTCTCTTGTAGCCTAGTCCCTACAGTGCGACCGGATCACCTAAAAAGTATAAAATGTGTGGAAGTTTTCTGTTTTCCTCCATCATTACAATGTTTTATTACTCTAAATATTATGCATCAATCGACTGCACTAAATCTACGCACGATGTATTTCTACATCACAGATGAGTAAGTTTTTGGAGACTGAAAAGTGCGGCACAATCGAGGAATGCGTAATTTATGTATCTGTGGCACACAAAAAATTAGTCTAACCAAATATACCCTTACCCAAGATTTCAAATGGTGTATTCATCGACAAATGAATTCCCGGTTAATAATTCGTATTTCATTCGACTGCTTGGAATTATACATTTTTTTCAATGTCAATAAAGGAAATGTACTGGATCTGCTGGTTTGAAAGTTTTTTCAGTCCTGTGCTTCGTTTTTTGTGTCTTGTTGACATGGGTTTTGAATGTTTTATGCATTTCCATGTAGTCTACGTGTTACCAGATGAGATTTAAAATCGCCATAATGATTATTTCTCTATTCTGACAACCATAGTTTTTAAAAGGCTTCTGGAATAAGTCTTTTGCCTTCATTCAGCTAGTGCTGAATGTCAATGTTACCCCAAAATATTCATTGGTGAACAAGAATTTGCAAAAGTCGAAGCTTCAATAAAATTCATAGTGAAGGAACAGAGGTATCTTAAAGCTCTTGACCTCAAATTCTTTTAGATTTTTAGGATCTAGCTCAGAAAAGCGAGGCATCGAAAGAGCTTTATTTCAACATGCTGACGAAACTTCTAAACCATATATTGTGATACCTATTCATGTGCATCTGTCCACAAGAATAGGACATCAGATTCTAGCTTCGTATTCTTGAAAAATAAAAGCTCAACGCGGGAATGAGAAAATATCGAGATGCATTCCTAATTTATGTTCGCCCCGAATCTGAATGAAAGCGATAATGTAGAAATTAGGCCCGGCTAGGAATCCAATTCCCGATGAAAATGCGCCTCTATATTCATCGCGTTCGTTTGTTGGATCGAAGTCGGGCGAAAGATGCGCAAAAGAGATCTCCTTTTTATCAGTTCGGTACTATCGCAGGAGCACCAGATATATAGGCGAAGGAAATTGGCGGAAGAAAATCTGCAGCCATCTCCACGTCTGAATCAGATGTCTTCAAAAATCACGGAGATGAAAGCTGATGCCCCCTTCGGCTATACAGTATATGAGCCGCCCCCACGAGGGTGCGTGGTCGTTTACATCGCATCAGGGTCTCGGAGGCGATGAATTACGCGTCTCGCGATCTGAAAGAGATCATGTTATCTGATCCATCAATCCTGGAGACGATTACTGCAGAGCTGCTGGCCACGGGATCTAAATCGACACTGTGGTTGCGTTGAGATTAATGGCAAGGTTTTGCACAGTAAACAGAGTTCGACGGATTCCGTGGAAGTTCATGCATCTCAGTGCGGAACCGCCTCTTTCAAAGTGACAAAAAATCTGCCCAGTTTACTGATGCGGGATAGAAGAACGAGCTGTCCGTCGTCTGCTATATGTTCAGCGACGACCAGCAGGTTTTCTTCCGTCATGATCAATTCGTCAATGCTCAGATACTTGGTTCGAACTTTCAGAGGTAAAACCGAAATTTGTTCTGTGATTTAATAGTACACGGTACACGGCTCATTTGCAAGGAAATATTATCGACACGTGACTATACCGTTTGGACCAGGTTCATGAGTCATCCGAGGACCACAATCACTCGCCCAAAAAGGTTTATCTCAACAGCGATAGAATTTCAGAATTGGCCGGACATCATTTTTTTTCTTTTCCAGAGCCCTTCCATATGACGTCAGCCAGAATCAGAATAATTCAATCGCAGCATAAAGAAGCAACAGTGAATGAGCATGCAGAAACTTAAGAAACAGAGCGGCACTTCAGAAAAGAATAAAAAGAAACCTAAGAATGTCCAGTAGATCTTTCGTGGTCCTCTCACTTCCCAATTTCATCAAATTTCCTCGTCGAGTTCTTCCTTTCATTTTCTGTAAATATTTAAATATAGTAGAATTAATTATTGGGGTATTCTATTTTCTCAGATAAATAACTCGAATTATATTTCAAATGTTTTTATTCAGGATAATCCGAAATCAACCAGAAGTTTCATGAGTTCTTCATACAATAATGGAGAGACGGAAGAAGCGAAGCCAATCGTCATTCTTTTACCCTTCCCCTCCGCATATTGTTTTTAGCTGATGCATAGAAGCCGATTGATTTCTTAACGAGTTCTCTAGTTTTCAAATACTATATTACATAAATTTGGATTCAACAAGGTCAGTATATTTGGCACTGGAAAACAACAACAAAAATTATATTACAGTATGGTATTCGTCACGTGGGATGAATGCATGCGAGAAACGCTTTGAGGTAGGTATAAAGCTTGAAACCTGTGTTATTCCTCAGCAGACGATAAAATGAAATCATGTTGCTATTTATGTTGAGGTTCAAAGGAAATTCCGTGATTTTAGACAGTGTGATGAACCGAGTATACAATTACAAGACATGGAAGAGTCGGTTATGAACGAGGTTATCATAGAAAGCCACCCCTGAGTTTTCTTAAATTACGAGCCTTATTACATTAAATTGGAGCGGAACTATGGTATGTTATTCTCAATATAAGTACATTATTCCAAGTCCGTAAGGACGGGAGAGTACAGTATATAGTACTGTATATTGGGTTCTACCAGACGAAGCGGGTCATAATGGTGTTACTACATTGAAGTATTAAACGTGTTTTAAGCACGCACGCGTTTTTAATAGATAAACGAAGAACCCGATGATGAGGTAAAAATGGAAGAAGTCCGGATGCAGCTAAAGTACTTTAGTCAGGGTGTCGCTTCATTTCCCATTTTGCCATGCTAATGCTAATGATGTATCCAGAGATACATCGAATATAATGCAAGATTATGATCATGAAAGGTTTTCATCAACACAGCGGATGCTTCGATGGCTTGTTGCCAATATAAGCACCATGTACCATTGAAAAATTGAAAATTGAAAGTGGGGTAAGCCCGTGACCATTCTCCTGGACTCTTCCAGCAGTAAAAAAAAGCTCAAAAACGAATGCCAAGGAAAAATAGCGCGTTATGCAATTTGTTTTCAAGCAACAAAGGGCGTCACATGTACCACTTTCTCCTTTGCAAACGTACGGGAAACTGGTTATGCACTGGATTCCTAAACCAAAAATACAAATTTCCTTACGCGAACCATCCCGTTTAAAGTCGATTTTAAAAAAGGTGGTTGGGATTGGGAGTGTTTCTACATTTATATGTAGAAACACTCATTCACAAGTAGATGCCCATGTAGATGGCATGTAGATGCCCAATCACAAAAAGAGAGAAAAGGTGACTTCTTCTCTCTTAAAATGAGCATGACACACTTTACAAGACCAAAGCGTAATACTGTACTTGTTTGTTTATGGAACCAAGCATTTAGACGCGGTTTTTATGAGGTTGTTCACTTTTTGAAGGAACGCGTGAACTGTTTTATACAGGGTTGATCGTATGAGTATTTTTTCTGGGAAATGGGAGTTTTTTGTGTGGGTTAGTGGTTGTGTGATGCATTCGTTGTATGAGACACCACGTTAATGATAAGTTCAAGACTCCTCTCTCTGATATTGACGATAAGGCGGAGTGAACATTCCCGTTATTAGCTCCACTTGCAACGGGGCGTGAATGAGTTGAGATCCATCGGCACAGACGCGGAATGTCGGGGTCCCAGCTTCTCGGAGGATGTTGATCCTGTCCCACTACAAGGTCTTGTATCTAGAGAAGCCAAGATATGCGTCGGAGAAAAAGAAGGCCGGAAGGTTGTCACTTCCGGTTCGAACGCGCGTCAACAAGAAAAAAGAAAAAAAGAAAGCTTCACGGTCGACGAAACTGCGCCGACGATGAAAATCGCAACTGGGCCCGAGAACATAACACTAATCAATGCCGGACTGATGCCAGCAGTCGGATTGCCCTGAGATTGACTAAAGGGGCGGCCGGATGAACGTAGCACTCGCTCCGCGGGGCGCCGCTGGAAGCGCCGTTCCGGCTTTTACGAAGATCCGGAATCCCGTGCGATCTGTATTCATTTGATTCTCTGAGCCCTGCATATACACATCCATTTCCTTCGCCGGAGTTTTTCGACCGCCGCCTGGTGTTCGACCAGCGATTCATTCCGGCCCTGATCCAGCGTGTTGCCTGCGTCGGCTTCGCAGCTTGATCATTTCTCCTGCCGCGTTCAGTGTCGGGCATGGATAGACGTGAGCGGGTGTCGTAGAGCGTGGAAATGCGATGGAAACGACGCATTCTTGCGGCCCGTCATCAGGCGATGACGGGGGGAAATTCGACGCTTCAAAGAATCGCCTCAATGTAATACGTAGTAAGACTCGTCTTCTCACCTTCTGGCGCATCGCTCAAGTCGAAGTTCGCATCATTCCGTTCCGATGGAGCGAAGCGAAAGAAATGCATTCTCATCTCGAAGGCAACGCAGCGAAAAAAAAAAGGAGCGACATTTTCCTTAGAGCTAGAAAATTGAACAAATCTTCGGATGATGCGTGATGGCTCGCTGTTCCCGAGTTTTCATAGAGGAGCTTTGACAATCATTCTCATTCATCTTTGGTCGAGCAATCTTCGACACTCGTTGAGGCTCCAGGAAGCGAACTTGACACGCGTATAGACGGAGAACGCGCCCTTCTTTTATCCCAGATGTCATCTAAAAATATCGACGTTGGAATCCTCATTTTATTCCATTCAAAAGCCGCGTCTTCTGACTTGCTCTACAGTGTAGACTATGTGGAGGCACGTAATCTCTGTCACACGGAAAAATGCCGATCAAATGTTGAATAAAAAATCCGAAGGAATTTTTTTTTAACATTTGACTGATTTTTTGTGGGCGCTGGACTGCAACTGATCATGCCAACGTGTTGACATGATCAGGTGCAGTAACTGGCTTTTTAACCTAATCAGGTGTACTTGTAACCTATTTTCGACGCCGAGATTACAGTCTGATACGGTTAGCGTAAGAAAGCTTCACGCCATTTTCTCCTGCTTCAAGTGCTTGTGATGCTGTCGACCCTTGACGTTAAATAATTCGCGAAGATGAACGCAACACCACCGACTCCCATCCATCCTGTCTTCGCCACCTCGACTTTCGAGTCTTCGCTGCAAAAATATAGCCTATAATCAGAGTAACAATTCCTCTTTAATTTCCTTTTCAAGCATACATTTTTCCAAAATGAAGAATCAATGATCGTAATGAATTATAAATTCCCTAGTTATTTTGTAGTGGAAGCAGGTAAACTGAGTATATTTGAACGCTTCGTGAAACATTTTAGTTTCGTATTAGAATTGTATGTTTTCTTTTCGTCCTTTCATCGATAAAGTGGAGTGACTACTACTTCGTGGAGTGACTCTCAAAATAAATTTGTCCTCCTAATAAACATCAATTTCTCTGGGACTTCACTTAGACAACAAAATAATTTATCAAGATCGATCCTATTGAAATAGTGCCAAGGCTTTATGAATTCGACGATAGCTTCCTCACGGCAATTTTCTTAAGAAATGAAGGGATCTTTTCCTATATATGGCATAATAAACTGCTTCAAAGGAGCGATCGATTTGGTTGCACCTTATTCTATTTCGTATGTATTACAACAGTCGACCCCGCCACATGTGCCTGAATGCATAAACTCCGATCATATATGTTGCGAAGAAATAAAACTCTCACACTTCATATGATTTCTCAGGAAAATCATCGCGATTATATTCGCTGTACTTTTTGTAAAAAATTGAAATTCGAAGAATGAAACAATCGGTTTAATCATGAAAGCAAACAAAAGACATTCTGTTTGTCGTTTTCTTTCGTATTACTGTATTTGAGATTTTAAATTTGCAATCTTTACCATTCACTTTTCACCTTGAATGACTAACGTAAACATTTGTAGAGGACAGAGACAGAATTCGGGCATGGTACATCTCAGCAGAATAAATTCAGCACTGAACTCCTGTCAGTGTGGCTGGAATAAGAAATCGGCTAGGTTTGCAATGCTAACAGCCAGCATTTGTCTGCAGAATACTGGTTGGCTGACCATTGTAGTACGAATGAATTGAACATGAAGATACAGTAGATACAGTACATTCCAAAGTTTTAGATTCCGCTTTCAACTTTTAACCCGATACATTCACTGCCAATTAAACAGGCAGACTTTATATTCAAAAAATACGCTGATTATATGCCGGATTCGTTCTACGGGCGTTTTTCTTTCTAACATACAGTGAGTAAATGCCCGTGGCCAGGGAAAAAGAGCCCAACAAAAATGAGTAAGTTCCCTTTACACAATGTCTTCGGCGATTTTGAAAACGCAGTTCTCATTTGAATTTCATGCTCTATTTCCACTTTATTTTCGAAAAAAGTGGGGGATTCGTTGCACATTGATTAAAAACCGTTGCTAAGTTTTCGTTTCATTTCACATGAAACGAAGATAAATGATTTCAAAATATAGCACGATGCGGGTTAAAAGTACAGTACTATGAATGGAAGCAAACAATCACGTTCATATATATCACGAACATATGCTTTCTCAAGCCTACGAGATGGCAGAACAAAATTGTTCGAACCCAAAGCTTAAAGTTACAGAATAACGCGAAGTTCGGGAGATGTCTTGCCATCAATGGTCTGTCACCTCACAAGCCGTCTTCTCCATATAAAAAAAATCCTGAAGGCAAAAATATACAGTACTGCACTATATTTTACATACAGTACTGCATGTAGATACAGTACTGCACAAAAGGATATATTTGAAATCCCAATGCAGAATGAGACCACATTTGAGTCAATACTCGCCACGTTCCCCTGATCCCCCCGCTCAATCACAGCGCACTAAAATGCGGAACATCAACTACAGTCAATCTCTGTGAAAAACTGGCTTAGGTAGAAATTGCTCTCGGGCGGAAAATGGACAATTTACGGACTGTGTCAGCATTCAGCAAATTGGACCGAACGACGAGTAATCTTCAGACCTCAGTTGGAGCGTGTACATAAGTTGGGGGCCCCGTCGAAGCGGTGCCATAGTATTTACCCAAATGGAGTCCGCGCGACCGAGTGGTTGAAAAATCGAGACACTCTTCATTGGGTCGAACCCGGAGGGATGAGCTGGCTCGTCGGAATACTGGCCGGACTTCGCGGAATTATACAAGCAACGGACGGAATGAAGCATTTTCCATATTTTGCTCATGGAATTTACGGACAGGCGCTTTTTCGTCCCGAGGGGAAAGCGAAGAAAAAAAAAATGCTACTTAGCACTCGACGAAGTCGTTGCTTAGTGCTTGAATTAGCATGGGAAATATTCTCTCCTGCGTCATCCCTTTGGATAAAATCTCGGTCCCCTGAAGCTTTATGATTCTCCATCACAGCAAAAGCTTTGCTTCGCCAAGGGTGAAAAAATCTGGAGACTTTTCTGTCATGATCCTTATGGAAGAAATTTCTTGCTCCGCAGAACATTACATAGCAATAAAATAATCCCGGATCGACGAGAGCTCGAAGCTAATTTCTTCTAGTGGAACTCAAATCCCACCAGACGGAAGAAAGGAAATCCAGCAAAGCCATCGACGGGGTCAAAATAGCTTTTTGATTACATGCCTTTATCTTGACCAGGAAAACAGGTCTGCAAAAAATTACTGAACCGGGATTAGGCATATTCAAGTGCACTCGCATGAAAGAGGAAATCAGTAATCGGAAAATTGTACGTGAATAGCAGTTTATTACTGACAATTGTTCATTATTCTTTTCCAATTATCTGCTAGGAAACAGTTCTATCTATAGTTTGAAACATCAAACTTTGTTTTTAGGTTTATGTGAAATGATAGAATCTTGATGATTTTCTCCAGCCCGCATGTCGACAGAGACAATTGTTAGACAGCTTTTCGATCAAGAATACATTATTTCGAAAGTTTTAGAAGCTAGATACCTGAAATTCAATTAAAATTATAAGTTGGTGTTCAGCATATAATTTTTTTTCGTCGCATCGTTGACATGAACATATTAAAAGACCAGTTAAGTAAGAACTGCTTTGAAGAGAGTACGGAGAGCTTTTGAATTGGCGAAATACAAATTAAAAATTTCAATTTGAAAAGCTCGAATTTACCCTCGAAGAAGGACCGATTTCGCATATTGGCATGCAATTTTATCCTTCTCGTTCGATATTTCTACATATTATAATAGGTCTAATATAATTATTTGATTAATTTATTTTCCCCAAAAAATTATTTCATTGATATTTTTATTTTATTTTTTTGATTTTTGAAGAATTCATGTCAGGGTAGAAAGGAAGAGGAAACTTTATTGGATCATGATGATGCTGTTGTGGCCAATTTTAGAGTGGAAATTGTAAAAGCACACTGTGCAGGCGATGAATATTTCGCAAATTAAAAAGAAAATAAAATAATCTGATATAGATTTACATTTAAACAATTCGCTACTGTGAATTTCCAGCTTACCGCTGAACGCTGACTCGCTGAGGCTTACTCGTCAGTCATCAAAGGCATGCAATGATGAAATTAACTGAATAAAATAATGCACTTGAAACGATAGAACAGATAGACCGTTGAGAGAGCCTCAATGCGTGATTTCGGCTCTTGATCCCGCTCCAACCTTCCGTTATGTAGGAACAAACCGTCGAAGCTTCATCCCACGAAAATTAAATCAAACCCACAGCAGTGTACACAGAGGACGTGGTCTACTAGGAATTTACGCAAGCAATATACGAAGCCAGTGCAATGAGAGACGCCAAAAGCAACGCGCCGGGAGGGGGTGAATGTATATGCGTATTTCATCTAGTTCCCCCTATAGTCGTTATTCTGGTATACGCACAAAAACCCTCGAGATAATAGGAAAGAAGGCATAGGGAATATTGTCGCAGTTCGTTTTCGCCGGTCTCGACGAAAAGGACGGACCCCAATCCGTGGCAGAAGGAGAATTAACCTGAAAGCAGACTGACCTAAGCCCCTGTCCCTGCTTTTGCAATTCTCGGGAACACGGAAACATAAATGCAGGAATCCTGTACGAGGCATAACCCCTGATGCACTCGCATCGGCAAAACTGAACTTGAAGATTTGAAGGTCTTTCTCTTATAAGTTTGCGGACGAGTATTCTATTCTTTGAGCTTTTCTAATTTAAATTCGATAGATCGAAAACAAGCTTTATTTGTCGCTTGTCAGCGTTCACAAGGTTCAAAAATTGTTCCCCACATCCCACAACCCAAATCAACCTAACGCCTCTCCATACAAATAATTTAAACACATTCAAGAGTATCAGGTCTGAAAAAAGAAGAAGAAATAATTAAAATCATGCCATCAGCATTGATCATTTTTTTCTTTTCAGATAGCTTTTAAACATCTACAGTCTTTTTTATCTTTCGAATGCAAAAGGCAGAAGTAATTTCACTGAAAGGACAGAAAGACTAATCATTCATACCCCTTGAACGAGAAAATGTTCATGGAATGCGGGACAGACGAGTGAAAAGGAAGTCCCAAGCTTGGTACGGTACTCGGGCAGAACTTGAAAGAAAAGTTTCTCTGGCTTTTTGAAAAAGTTCTGCTTGAATACGGGAATGAACCGCCTTCACGCCATTTTTTCATAGAAATCGTATCTTTCAAATCATTTATATAAAATCTAAAAAAAAAATCCCGACGAGAAGGCTCTTCGCAATAACTAAAGTCAACGGAGCGCCGTATAGGATAATCTCAAGTATGCGTTCATCGCTATATCTTGATCGATGGCCCGCTAAAACGTACTGCTTCAACTTTTTTTTTTCATCGAATTTAGGTTTCCTTTTGCATCAGTCGTACTTATGAATTCGGCTCTATTCTTAATCAGACTGAATGCGTGGAAGGAAAGCAGGACCATGCAATGGACGACACAAGTTCCGTCTCATCAGACGCTCAGTTTTGTGGCGCTGGAAGGCTTTGCAATCAAACCTAGTCGTGTATATACTTTATAGGGTTACAAGGCTGATTACGTTTAGTAAAAGGCACTCTATCTGCATACCGTATTTACGAGTTTAAATGCCACGCTTCTCCCCCAAAAAGTGCGGTGGGAAACTCGAGGGTGGCGACAGCGGCCTATACTCGAGATCATGTGCGAGTGGATGGAAAGAGCTCTCCACAGAGGAAATACAAATATAGATACCGAGTGGCATATACCCGTAGCGAATCTCATTATAAAGAATTCTCTCTTACAGACAAATACTTTCTCAGGGTTCCTGCTAGTCAAAATGCCATCCACATTTCTTTAATTTAAATCCTGTAATTACAGTACATTATCTAGCGCGAGTGTAGGAAACAGATGTCGTCGTAATTTCTCGGCGTGATTTTCAATCGTAATTTTTCCATAACTTTGTATGCCGCGTGATCGAAAGAAACTTCCTTATGATTCCCACAACTAAAAATACAGTAGTGTATCACTATTGCTTACTGCTTTTTCAATCACAGAAAATACCTCTGAAGCAGTATGCAAGTAGAGGTTTTCGTGGTGTTCAAAGTATTTTCATAAACGCTGAAATTCCATTTTGTCTATTTTTTAAATCCGTCTTGTCACAGCGTATTCTCAAAGAATAAATATCTTCATTATTTTCTTTAAATAAAGCCGAATTATCTCGAGAGCTGCAATCAAAAAGCTTCCTGATGTGTCCACAGGCGGATTCCGTTTTTTATTCTGCATTTTCTCCAACAATTTGCGAGTAACTCTTACAGCGTGCATAGGCTATCATTGAGGGTAGCATCAATGGTGATGACTTGACACTATAATCAAGGAGCTGTTCGAATACCGAGAACCTCTCGTAGAGGTCGCCGACGATTGGAACAAGAGGCGAACATGGGTGGAAAGTGGGAATGATGATATATTGTTCCTGACGGTTCGATCGAAACAGCAAGCTTTTGTTGATTCGAGAGCATCTCACAGGCCCATGTTAACCCCCCCCCCCCCCCATNCGAGAGCATCTCACAGGCCCATGTTACCCCCCCCCCCCCCCCCATACGGTTAACCTTCTCTTGTACAGTTCCTGAAGAAGTGGCTTCCCAAGCTTTTGCTGCGACCACCGAGACACGTATTTCTGCCATTGAAGCCGCCACAATCACCAGCTACTCTGGCAGAATTTCTTAGATTGTGCGCTCGGAGTCACGATTACCGCAATGAACGATTATTACGAATGGCGGTGCCGTATTTACGCGGCATTTAGGCCAAACTCTGACATTAAGCCAGTCCGAAGAAATAAAAATGAATAAGGCGCAGAAATGCAAATTTGGGCGAGCCATGTGGATAATGAAAGCATGATTTAATTCTGTTTGGAGAATAACGCCATGGAAATTTTAAACTGTAATGTATTTTATAAACAGCGAAGGGACTTCGTCGAAAGCGAGCACATATCCATGCAATACTTAGGTACAGTACGTTTCTAAAATACACCACAGGAAATCCCTGCATAAGAATATCTTAGTTTATCCTATGGCAGCAGTATTACAGTGGCGGTCCATCATTTCGTCTACCTCGATAATTTCCATTCAAATTATCCTAATAATAGATTTTACCTTCTATTAAGGGTGGTACAGTACTGTATATCCAAAAATATCTCGAGTATACACACATATGCCGCAATTACCATTTCCGGAGCTTTTTGTGTCGAATTGCTGCCTTTAATTGTCTGAACACGGATGGATGCTTCCAGAATACAGTACTGCAGTTTCTAGATGAAAGCTCTTATTTTTCAAAGTACGCTTTTCTGGTTTGTAAATAATGCCTGCAGCTTTGGAGCTTTTTCTTCCATCGTTGAAATTGTTTCACTTCAGCAGACGTATGTTTCAGCTTATTGACCGCGGCAGCATCAGGGACCACTGGCAAACCAGCCCCTTTTGTTGGTGAAGTCGACGTCAAAATAAAAACGCAGTAAAATGAATCGATTCATCGAGACAGAGAGACTATCGTAATGTACTGTCGAAGTCGTCAGGAACCGGCGAGAATGAATCTCCGTTGTAGATGCGTCAGTCAATTTCCCCGGAGGATTCGAGGGAAATGAACGCGATTGAACAGCTGTAACAAAGCAACACGCTCTGTATCTATGTAGGATGATGATGGGAAGAATAAGTGTGACCAGAAACGCGGAACCGTGCCGATTTGGGGAGTCTCGTTCATTAAATAAGATACCCGAAAAAGAGGAGGGGAGATGGGCGGGGTTCTGAGCTTCGGCGAAGTTTCGATCGCACTGTAATTCATTCCCCGACTTTCGGCAGCCGCAATGCTATCTTCGTATGATTTCCCGCGTCGCAGCCCGTGGCTAAGAGTTTGCTAGCGTTGGTCTCGCGAGACTCGGTCTTCTGACGAAGATGTTCGCCTCTTTATTTTTTATTTCTCCCCCGGAGGTGAAAACTGCTGGCTTCCTCGACAGGAGCCAGACAGCGCAAAGAAGCAGGCAGGTTCCGGCATTTCCGATAAATAAAACGATGAAGCTATTTCCGGGCACGTATGGGTCAGATATGATTGTGCTTCCCATCCATCCCAACCACCTCGGACACGTCTTGACCTTAGTGATGTAATTGTATAAAGAGCGGTCGAATACTGTATGCTGTTCGGAAGCACAATGTTAACTCGAAATCATTGCATCAAGTAGGCCTCAACTACAGTGAGACCCCCGAATGCGGACACCCTGACATACGGACAATTTGACTTAAGGACACTTGAAGGTTTAAAAAATCTGATCCGACAGTTCGAGAATAAATCGACTATTGGTGGACATTTCCCCGGAAATTTCTGGAAAAACTTTTACACAACACTTCATTTTTCTAATTTTCATATTTGTCGAAGAAATTGAGTTATTTACAGTTACAAATACTAAAAAATGAAGGTTAACTTGGAATTACCCAAATTCAGAATAAAAAATCATAATTTTGAGCTTATTTTTAAAAATTCATTTGATCACGTGTGTGCTCAGTATTGAAAAATCGTTTCTTGTTCTTTGCTTCTTGAGCGTATTCTGATGTCAAAAGATTCTGTGTGGTTTCCTTCTCTACGTTCATTTTCTGTATCTTTAAGCTGATAAAAATTGCTTTATTTTTAGGAAGACTTTTTATTAATTTTTGATCAGGAGAACCGATGAAAATATTTCCATGGAAGTCAATGGGAAAATGAAGTCCGACATGCGGATGTTCCGACATTGGGACAAGGTTGATATGCAGCAATTAAGTCCTCATCTTGGGGTCCCGTTGAATGTTTAACATTCCCGCAAATGGTACGTGGCGAATGCACCATAAAAGTATGTGCTAATATTAACAAGATAAATTGAAGACAATTTATCAAAAAATTTTATTTAATAAGTTTAAATTCTAACAGTTAATAGAGAAATCGATTTTCTCCAACAAAATACTGTACCAGCTTTAAAATGAGCCTACAATGATTTGGGAACGATTGCTTTCCAAGTGTTGGAAATCTGAAATTATTGATTCAAGTAGGCGAACAAGTTTTCAAGCATTCGCGCAAACGCACTGAAGCAAATTAGCCATACAGTACTGTATATGCATGCGTCAGCATAAACAGGATGATTGGACAGTTTGTGTACCGATTTTTGTTGAACTTGCATACTTACACGTGATGAACGAATTTGATGTTCTCAATAATCAAATTACATCTTCAAAATAAATTTCCTGTGACAATCGAAAGATTTTTCCCGAAATACTGAAGAGCCTTAAATGCTGCGCAAAAAGATTTAATGCTGAACTTTCCTCTCCAAAAACCCAGCTTCAACCTTACAAGAAGCCCGCCTTTATAAGCCTCTTATATTCTGATCTTTTATTCATTTTACTAATCACAAAGGAATCACGTGAATAAATCCTCATTTAAAACTGAATCATGGGCAAAAATGTTCACAGCAGATGTTCAACTCATCATGTAGTACCAATAATCTGCAGAATTTTTTAGCTGGTCTACAGCAGGGATCAACATTATCCGGTAAATCATAATCTGGAATGTTGGTGTCATAATGACCATCTCCCGGCACACAACATATTTATATTATTCCCACCTGGACATCGGCGTACAAAATTTGATGACCATTTTTTTAAAGATGTCCGCAGGGAAATTTTTTGAGATACTTGCTGTTGCATTGTCGTCGAGGATGAGAATACGATATGTGCAGCTTCTTCCTGTAGAAACAGGAATTATAAAAAGTTCCTCTCATAATTTGAGACTCATGGGCGTATTGCTATTGCACAATTTTATACCAGACATTAGCATTGAAGATCATTCAATTGTGATCGAGGACCATTTATAGATATGGCTCTTGTAAATGTTCTCGTAAAATTATTACTAGAAAAAAAAATGAGCTCGCAAAGTATACTCACTGGCCTTGACTATCAAGGCAACTAAACGTCAGCAGACATGAATATCCTCTTTATGATACAATAGTTCTGTCTCGTATGATCTTTCTCAACCCTATACGCATTCGTCGAAAAAGGGGGTTATATCTTCAGTATGAACGATATATAAACCATTTTGTTTGAAGTACCATCTGATGTACTGAGTTAACGGCATTGGAATGGGAAAAGACTTCGCTTCACACCCTGCCAAGGTTGAAAGTGAAAAGGAGGCGGCTTTAGCGAAAGCAGCTCGGAGTGCCGTATTCAATCGCCTTGCACTTACCACGTAGAATCTGGAGATTGAAAGCCTTGAGAGGGTCCCCGCCATTTCTTATGCACTCCCGGGCAGAAAGAATGACGTACAAACGGAGCTAACAATCTGGTGGACACGGCAGCTCATGCCATGAAGAAGCTCGAGGAGAGCCACGTGTGTTGAGTAATCTTTATCGTCGTCAATTTTTCCAGTACTGACGTGGCACGTATCTTGAAGTGGATTGCGTGCGCCATCCGCGGAATATCTCTCTGATTTAGCATCCTGCGTTTGAAGTGCATTATTTCTTCGAAACTTTAGTTGGAAAACAAAGGCGGTGATTTTCTGCATAACGGCGAACAACAGCGGGTCTCATCCCGTCATAACTATTCATAGATCAGAGACAGATCTTTGGAACATTTCGGTGAATATTTTTAGATTCGTGCAATTTTCGACCCTCCCACGTGTATCTGACTCATTTTTGTCGCGATTGGCTGAATTAAATTTGAGAAATCCTGCAACGGCTATCTCATTTGTCAACGCATTCCAAAAATGTCCCCGGCTACATAGTGCTGCATTACAAGTGGAAGCACGACAATTTCATTAACCGAAGGATCGTCAGAATTAATTCATGCCAGGCATATCTTAAAACTTGTTTGACTAAACGGATGATGAAAACCCCTTCAAAGTCGGATATGATGATCCTGTATATAGTTCCCCGCAAGGTCTCAGTACGACCAATAAATGCAGTATATATTGTAAAAATTGACTCAAATCTTCACCTGTGATCATTCAATGGATTATATTCAAAATCATCCGTCCTTGCGTACTTCGGAAGGGAAGGTAACATCTTGAAGATGGAAAGGATTGTTGAATTTGTATTTGAAAGTGGTTCCATTCGTGGATTTAGAAAGATCCAATGTATATAAGTGCAAATCGGCGGAGAAAGTTTCGAAAAAGTAATGAACATATTTGAAGTGAAATTATTTTTTTCAGACGACTGTCGGTGCATTTATTTATTTGGAGGTGGAGCGTTGCGATGAGTGACTGTCGAATTTTTCGCCGAAATGACGTGCATACGCGGACAATTACGATACTCGTCCGAGTGCCATGCACAGGGCCGTGCCGGGTTCACGTGGCAATCCGAGGCAGGTGTCAAGAGCATTCCTTTCTGGTCGGACAGTTGTCTCGGAAAAGCCGCCTTTTTGCGAGAAGATCATCAGACGTATCCCAGGAACCCCCGTGACCGAGGCGTTGCGATTGACTTTGCCGGTGAGGCAGCTGATGCCTCCACGACTGGATAAATGAGATTACGCGGAGAAGCCTCGCGTGGAATCCACATCGTATCTGCCAGCTGCTCAGTATCTCCGGAGTTGTCTCCGGCAACCTGGTTCAGAACAAGAAGATTTCTTTCCCTCCGGGGTCTCCGATCCTTGTTAGTGCTGCAGTAATCACTGCTGATGGCCAACGTCGAGGGACTCTACGTCTCCCGTCAAGCCGCAGGCGCGCCAAAATCCGGGAAATGAACCAAATGAAAAATTACTTCGATTATATACCTATGCTCCTCGACATACGACGATATAAACCATCCAAGTACAGTATTTCATACAAGAAGTGGACTCGTACATGGTTCATTGAACAAAGAAAAGTAGGCCGTGATGATCTCTCGCGTATATAGTACAATGCTCGCGACGGCCAAGCACGCTACCCTTATTCGATTTGAATATGAAAGATTTCTATATTTTTATGGAGCCCTGTGAAAAAGTTTGTGGAATCACAGGCAAAACTTTCATGGAAGAGCTCTTTTTAAAATTGATCAACAATTCAAATGGTACCTTGGATAATCGATGCTTCGCATGATCCATTTTTGGATGATGGACTCGGACGAAACTGATGTTTGCATCAGATAATGGATCCTATTCCGGGTAATATACTACATGCAAATGGATTATCTGCCAAAAACACAATTTTTGCTATCCGTTTGGCTGCTGGAATGCTTTTCTGGAGGATAAAAGCTTTGTGTATTTGATCGTATTGATCAGTTTTCATAATTTCCTGGTGTTTTGCTGATGTACATTATAATGCTTTGAAGATCCAAGAATATTTTTTTGCTTTTATGAAATTATGAAGGTAGCTGAGGGATCTGGAATAGAATGCATAATTAGCTATTCCTGATAATGCACTAAAGTTTCACACTCCTCAGTTAATAGACTTAGCGAATAATGGACTTCCAATTGGACTAGCATAAATCTATCGAGTGATGCATCATTGTGATAGAGCCCTGTAACTCATGAAACAAAGTAGGATAACAGTAAAATGTTCCTTCTCTTGAGGTGTCGACATCCTCATCACGTGAGGCATTATTCTTAGTTGTTTGAATCCCATACAAGAGTATTTTTTATTTCTTTAATTTGAGTCTCCTTCATTTTTCTTACAGTGGCTGCAGAGCCCCCGGTTAATAATGGCGGAGTCCTTGCGGCTCCACGGATTAAACTTTGAGATTACAATATAAGTTATATTTTCTTTATATACGCCTTATACGCTTAAAAACTACAGTACAGTACAGGTAATTCAAAAAATTAAGCTAACTCACTGCTTTTCTTTTCAAATTTTACCGCGGATGCATACGACTTATATTCGGTGCCAACAGCGCGTTGAATGAAGTAGCTGTTAGTTATGCTGTAAAGTGAAATTCTTTAATTAAGTGCTTCGAGGAAAATAACAATGCATGACATTTTCTGTAGCATTTTCGCCTTTCTTTGTTATGTGGAAATGCGTGCATAAATTACCTTGAGCAGTATCATACCCCGTCGAGAAATAAGTTATTTGTCACTTCGTCGAATCCATGTGGCAGGCTCAAGTGTTTCATTCCATTAAATATGCATTAATTTCTCGAGGTTTCGCAGGTTGTTGCTTCGTCATCTATGAAAAAAACTCTATTTCGAAATACAGCACTATTGGTCTCCATACATGGACTCATTGAGTACTTGCGGTACAGTTATTTTAGTGTAATGACTTGTACGCATGTTATGGCCCACCAGAAAATGAGTTTCGAACGAAGAAGCGGCTGTAGACGAAGGGATTAAAAATAATCCGTTTTTAAAGTGGTCAACCTTCCGGTTCTCCGGAAATGACGCATCTACAATATTATTTGACCTGCAATGTTCCATACCTGATCATGCTGATTTCCAGTACTGCAACGAGAAAGAATTAATCGTGGAATTTTTCTTATTTTTGTGGAACAAGGAAATGGGGGTTCATTTTAAAATATTTGAATGTGTTCCCCACATTGTCCCTGATTTATGAGCCAAATTAAAGGGAGCCATTCTAAGATTAATACTCATTGTGTTGTGTCGATAATAGACGCTGGCAATAGCAATTGTTCCCACGTGTCGAACATTATATTGAACATTTAGGCGTGCTAAATCCCTCGAATATTTCCAAAAAAAACTTTCTAGACGCATTCTGAGATGGTCGTCAAAGTGGTAAAAGTTCCGATCAGAGATATTGGCCCTCGGGGTCACATATGCACGCATGCAAATTATGGACCATCAATCATCCTCATTCATTCTTCTGTTAACCCTATACTACTTGATATCGTAATCCAAGGAAAACCGGTACGTCCTTCAGGATTTAAAAAAAATCCGTGAGGAACGACGCGATGAATAAGCACACGTAGGCTTTATTGAACAGCTAAGCCTATATTCACTAATTGAAGAAACCCACCATCAGGATCAATCCCTCGAGTAAATCGGAGAGTTGATACAATGCAGTTTCTTGGTCATTTTCAAAGCAGGATTTCATTTTATGGCTTTATTTTGCGGAGGAAACTCGCGAACGCAAGAAACGTTTCCAAGGCAGGCGGAGCGACTTTCTTCCTCCGCACAATAGCTAAAAAAGACACTTAATTACAGCAGCGGAATAATGTTGGTCCCGAGCTGTAGAGTCATATAGCGGCCGCGCCTTCAGGAACTTCGCTAAGGAAGGACTAACCAGCTTGTTTCCCGATAGCGCACTTCCTCTGGAGCCAAATTAAGTTCCCACACAACTCCGGGTTCCCAGGGGGCAATTGGCCACATGCTCGAATTTGTCCAACGAAATCATCAAACGATCGCTACAGGTATTTGCACTCTCTTTCTGAGATTATCGAATTTCCTCGTCCTTTGTACGATCGGGTCATGGTGAGCTCTTCGGCGACCGCAGAGTAGCTTTCCGACTGCTTTTGAGCAAGAATAGGAAGGGCGCTGTCGATCACGATAATCTGCTTTAGCCTCGACATGGCGAGATAAATCTGCGAGGGGGTTCACAATATTGCTTCTAAAAAATTCAGGGCTTCTTGGATTCTGGTGCTTGCTTTTTTGTTTTGTTGTGTTTTATTTTCTAGCTGACGGGTGAAAGCCCTTGGCAAGAAAAAGGGGAAGGGATGGTCCATTCCGGTCGTTCCTTTTGTTCGTCTCGATGGAAACCCCCCGTCAGCAGATCCAGCGAATAAAATGAAGGGTTAAAAATGCCAGTCATCAATCATCTCACGGAAAGAACCGTCGCCTGTTTTTCTGACCCAGACTTCTTTCAGGAACTGGCTGGTTTTTACATCTTACTCCTTTTTTTTTGGCGCAACGTCGTGGAATAAAGCAGGCATCTCCATCGGTTCACAGTATGGCAAGAAAAAACCGCATTCACTCCGTCATTCTCCAGCTTTTGCGTACCCCATGTGGGACGAATTGCACAAGCAAAATTGCGACAGCCATGAACTTGCTGATGCAGTTTCAGAAACAGAATTCCGTTAAAGATCCATAATCGCATGCTGTGAACGAGGGAATCGTTGTGCGATAATATAAATTATAACTGAATACTGAAAAATCTTAGAAGCTTTTTTTTATGGGGAATTTAGGTCACATTTATGGGGGATTCTCTCGAGGAAGAGCTAATATCGTAAATTTGCCTGGATCTAGTTTTTTTTTTTGGACGCTGAGCTTTTTGGCGTCGTTTTTTTTATTTCTTATGTTGGTATTGCATGTAGGATTCAGTTCCCAAAAAAAATTATATACGCATCTCACCCTTAGATGAAGGGAGTCCTTTATAAATACTGCATTTAACAAACTCATTACTTTTATTCGGAAGAAATTGAACGAGAGAGATTTCATGAGCAATTCTCTTCCACTTTTGAATCACAAATTTCATAAGTTCGTCGGGTTATGGAGGGGATTAAATACAGGAGCTCTACTCAATATCGCATTAAATGTAAATGTCAGGACTTATTTTTAGCTCAGCACTTGTATTCATGGAGGTGAATTAGGAGGCGTTTCGGGGCTCATTCAATGATTATACTGTACCTTATTCGGAACGGGTTGCGAGTAAAATATTTTTTCCGTATAGCTTTTCACTGATGAATGATGGAAGAACATAAATGCGGCGGCGCCAATATTTTTTTATTAGTATTTCCAAATTCGCATGAACATCGACATCGCATTTCCGTTAGATGAAGAAATCAATCGCTCGCATAGATTCGCATGCAGCACGACACGTCTCTGTCAAGAGGCGCCAGACCATCACTCGACCAAAAACAAGACAATTTGAGCGAAATTGGCACAACGCCCAGTAGAAGTAGCTTCTTTCAATGCATTCTTTGAAGTGCGAGTCACATGAAAAGAAAAGGAAACGGTATGCAACATGAGTCTATCAATGACTAGTGACCTACAGAGGCAATCGCAGAGATCTCGCTTTCTTCCTTATGCAGTCAACCGCGGAACCGATTCCAGGGTCGATCTGGAACACAGTTCGAATTCAAAAAACAGAAAATAATGCCATCTTTAAAGCGTATTTGAACCTAGGCGATCAACGTGCCGATAGCCTTTAGAACCAGCAAAAATATTCATATGCCCTTGGAATGCATCTCTCACGCTTTCACATTTACATTCGTTGCGAAACGCCGCTTTCGAAATTTCGATGAGAAGTTCTAAAAGCTGCTGTGTACGCGATGAATAAGAATGATGGGCTTGTCAGGGTGACACACTCGACTGGTTGAGCCGGCAGTATCATCAGATGAGATCCCGAACGAATGACTCAAATCACAATGGCCTGCTAATGAATACAAAAAAATGGAATGACCTGCGCTGTTTTCACATTCAGTGCGCGTGTCAAAATGGCGGATGCCTTATGAACGGTATCGGGCGTGTTGATGATTCCCGGGGGCCTTTCTCGGAAAGAGAGCGAGGAACCCGTGATCAGTAAACCGAAACCAAGATGAGACGATTTTCCCGGAGCCGCAATGACCCGACGGGAAACCCTAAAAACACCAACATAATCCCGGTTTTCAGGCATTTCCAAGCTTGAGAACTCGTGCGCGGCGACGTTCGGTTCCCGGGACGACGTTTGCAGCAGTACTTCGTTGAATCAGCTGTTGCGCGGGATTTCAGGAGGCCTTCCCGCGTCTGGAACCCGTGGACACCGTGGGGAACCCGCGAAGGATCCCAAGCAGCGGGAGGAGGACCAAGAGGTAGGAAATCCGGCTTGTAACGCTTGCATTGCGGTGGTGCATGGCGGCCAAGTTCTCGCCTGCCGGAGGAAAAAGAAAAGTTTGGGTCAAGAAATCAGAACCAGAAGAAAAACTAATCCCGGATAAGTTGGTAGGATTCGGCGTTGTGATGCTGTAGCTGTGCAGATTAAAAATTAAAAAAAAACCTCACATGTACGATACTCGCGGCAACAGGCTCGTCTCGGCAAAATAAAATCTCCGACACTCTGCGGCAGGATATTTCTACCTTTTTCTGAATTTAGAATTCCTTAAAAACATGGACAGTCTTTTCGCAACACTTTCATGGTACCAAGTCCATTCGGTTAGTTCCTTGAATTTGCATCAAGGGCCCCGCATACATTTTTCGGACAATGTCAGGAGTATTAGAATCGTAACCAAGTCAGGTAATTGTCTGTGTGCTTACATCACCAAATTGCCATTTTTATTCACTTGACAGTACATGACCCCAGTTCTATAGGCTGAGAAAACTTCGAATACCACCTGCCATGCAGGGTAAGCAGAAACCAACCCTTGTGCCCCTGTGGAAATTTTATCCTCTGTACACAGCATGAACAAATATCAATGTCAAAACCACGGAATGTATTCATCTGAGATAAAAATGTATCTGACACGACTCCGAACGTGAGCTTAGGTTATCTTTTCCACAGATTCACTGTTGATTGATGTGATGCGAGATCAAGAGTAAAATTGTGTACGGAGAAAAGAATCAAATGAACTCTTCTGTTTTTCGAGCCGTCTATTTGTGTAGCTTTCAATGACTGGATCGTAGTTCGACATACAGTATATGATTTGTGATAGCATCAAGAGTCTGCTTCAAGTTCGACAGTACAGTACACATTTTTGTAGCATCCAGGTTTCCCATTCCGACATGAAAAAATATTTTTCCTCATCTCTTCACGATGAGGAAAAAGATGATCAATAATAATAGGTCGGATATACGAGTACGGTAGAGCCACGACAATTCAGTCTAATGACTGGACTTTTGTGCCTACACAATAAATATCGCAATAACGGGAATAAAAAAATATCTCAAGATGAGAGAATATTCATTCAACAATCACTGGACAATGTATATTACTTACGTTCCCGCAAATCAAAATAGCAAAAGATTTTTTCGTATCCCAGAATTTTTTTCAGAAAGTGCGCGCGACGCATTCTTTTTTATTCTCATGAGCCCATTTCAGAGGCACAGCACTTTCAGGAAAATACTCCAGAATCTTGAGGCTAAGAATTACGATTTGTGCCTTTAATTCTGGTTTAAGAAGGCATAACGCAGTACAAAAAGGTGACGGCTTATTGGAGCGTTGCATTATCATATCTGTCCGTATTGTCTGACGCTCTGGCGTTCTTCACGAAAAATTGAAGCTCCTAATGCCTCAATACAGATGAAAATATTGCAGAAAATACACGATAAAAAATGCGACAAACATTCAGAACAGTTAGGCTACAAAAGCAGGGATAAAAGAAACATAGTTCAACGGACTGACCAATCCTAGGACAGATCGTGAGCTTGATTTTTCTTTCAATATTGTAGCATGATGCTTTTATACACGATCAGCAAAAACACGGCTTTTTATTTTCTGATGATTCGCTTTTCGGTGCTAATAATACTGATTTTAATTTCATATGGCTTTTTTTCGGGATTCAAGTCGATCAGAGTCAAGCCAACGAAGTGGCTCGAATGAAAATAATTTTCTGTACAATATAAGCGGCTGTGATACCTCTGATTAGCTTCAAAGTTAGGCACGGTTAATTAAATAAACGGTAAACTGAGGGCCCGGATAATGAAGAAATTCTCCGGTACAATATCCCGTTCTCTCCTTGAAATTCCTTCCGCGAAAAATGTCGCACCGCAGTGTTAACGGGTTCAACCCAGAGGGGATAACAAGTCGGACTCTTATGGGAGTACCCAAATTTTTAACCACGGGCTTCAATAGAATTAGTAATGAAAAGTCCCGGCGGGACTGTAACCCGCCTGCGTTCTTCGACAGGAGTTGAGCCCACGCTGTCAGGAGCGCGAATTATCGAACAGCCCTCAAGATCCGAGTGACGATTTTCGCACGCTATGGCGTGGATAGAGAACCTTCGACCTTTCAGATCTTCTCTCGGTTTTACCTCGCAGACAATGAGAAATCTCTGATTAGCAATCCGTCCGCCCATCGTCAACATCAATATCTGGCGGAGGACATTAAGACGGTTAGCTGCGACGGCGTCAGCTGCGCCCCTTTTTTTCCGGTAACGGCGCCGAGGAAAAGATTTTTTCCTCTTGGAGGAGTGCACTTCCTCCTCCATAAACCTTCAAGGTCTTCTGGCAATAGGGACCCGAAACCGACTTCAGTATCTCTCGAGGAGCTGTTTTTCCTCATCAACGGGAAGGAATTTGCTCGAGCTGGGCGACAAGATCAATGGAGTTGCAGGACATGCGATCGCCCCCCCCCCCCCAAATGTTTTGGCACAGCCGAGATTTATTGTGCGAGGGAGACGTATTGGAATTCAAGCTCTATAACGGGAACGAAGTTCGGAAATTGAGAAATCTTCAATTTACATTTAGATTAGTCGGTGCAGATTCGCCGAATGTGCGCCAGTTCAGCAGAAGTCCGGAAGATTTATAAAAAAAAAACCACCGCATCTTTGTTGCCGCCGATGATAACGCGCAGTTCTTCCTGAAAACAAAACAAAAAGACTCGCGGAGAATTGCGGGAAAATTTCCCTCTCACAATACTCCCGGAGATGAAGGCGACGCATCGTGTTAAGTTATGACGGGATTTTAACCGTCTGCACGAAGAATCCGAGCATTTTTCAGCCTCCTCGACGGCACAGCAAAAAAAAAGAGAAGAAACTCAACCTTATTTCTGGTCATGGAAATTAAAAAAAAAATTAGTAAAGCAGTGGCTTTCCGGCGTTTAGATAAGATAGAAGGTCCTTCCGAGCTAAGAAAAGCAATTCTGTTTAGCGTATCTGCAGCTGCAAGGCCTGATGGCATCGTCTTCGCTCCCAGTGTCCGTAATGATTGCACTTTCAATTTATCAGCAATGTGAGGGCTGGTGCGGGACTGCCTTGAGGAGGGCGGGGGATCCTCTTTAGTTCTCTAGACGCACCACCGACTCCTCTGCATTCGAATACCACATCACGCGAGCCCTAAAAGTACATTTGTCATTCATCTCGCAGGTACTAGGATCTCATTGAATGTGCACCCATTCAACGGGGCGCGTTTGTGCCCCGTTGAAACAACGTGATCTATTGAAAGCCGGGTTCCCTTTTATTTGACTCCTGCAGATCACAGTGTATCGTATTTATTCGACTAGAAGCGGTTTTTTTTCTTCTCTCCCACATAAAAACTACACTCAAAATCGTGGATGCGGCTTATGTTCGAAATACTGTACGTTCCAGACTTCAAGAATGCGGCCTGCGGTGAAAAAAAACTGCTTCATATTTGGGTTTTAAAGACCGAATAAACAATTTAAAAAATGCGATTAAAAACAAACTTTCAATTTAATTTTTAAAACATTAAAAAATCGAGATTATTGGCTTAGTCAGGAATAAGCTGCTGACTGTTGTCTCAAAGCTAGATATATTCTTTTGCGTGAGAAACTATCAGATAACAATTCCCAGAAGAATGAAATTCACTTTTCAATTCCTTTGTATAGACCAAATTTATCCTCCAACGTTAAAAATGTGTAGAATCAAGGGTTTTTTCATTAAAATTGTTCTTCGAAATCCGGGTACGATTTTGTAGTAGCGCAAAGGATATCTCAGTTAAGCAGAAAAAAACAGCTGCGTTATAAATTAGGAGGCCTAAGAAGTAGATGCGAAATCAAATGCGCATCGAAAATCTCGAAGTCCTTCTGTCATCAGAAGAGCGTGACCTTGTATTTGATTTTCCGAAAGCCGGCATTCCGTTGATACGGTCTCCAAATACAATATTCTATACCGCCCTTGAACTTACAATCTTCCTCGCCGAGAATCAGTTTGAAAACCTAAAATTACCCAATTAGAGAGCCCTACGAGTACATTTGTCATTCATCTGCAGGTATACTGAGATCTCATTCAATGTGGCGCGGCCAGGTCGTCACCGGCATCCCGCCTAACACAACATTTTCTCTTTGAAGCCAGGTTTCCTTTGTTTCGCCCTGAAAATTGCGGTACGAATTCTGCCTCAAAAATCGGAAAAGCAGCTGTTTTATTATATTTATTGGATCTTGGGCCCGGATGTGCCCACCTAAAAAAAAAAGACTGGAAAACTTGGGCGCGGCCGATGAAGTTCGCGGATAGCCCGGAGTTCCTAAGAGGGGCTTAAATCAGGGATCAAGTGGAGGGGAGAAAGATAAAATTGCAGGGGAAACGGCTGGCCAAAATTTTGCCATGGGGAAAATCACCCGAAAGATATTTTCCTAGTTGATTTCGAGGTGGTTCGATCAATACTGTATATGACCTTTCTGTATTCCATACAATTTTTACCAAAGCCATTTTCAATCGATATGCAGCATTTTAATTTGAATGAAAACTCATAAACCCTTTTCAAAATGTCGTTTTATGCTATAATTACTCCCGTTCGTTCCATTTCTCCGAGGCCTATGCTGCTTCTTTTCATAAAATGTTAGCTAGAATTAGGATGCAGCCAATAATTTCGTTCAGAGTTATTGTGAAATCGGCCGTGTGTCGGATGATTCAAAGTTTAATTTCCATCACAAGATTCGAATTTTCCCCCTCATTTCAGAACTTCTATCATCGCGAGAAATTTTTTGAGTTTCTTTCTAGTTGTGAGAGTCTCTCATGCGTCTGAACATTAAGCAAATACGTGCATGAAGTTGTTGAGTAAATGAGCAAGAATTCCGCAAAGAAACAGTCTGCAATTATGCGATTAACATGTGACACTTGTACAGTTTCCATCGGCGTGAGAAGCGCGAGACATTGATTCAAGTGAAAAATTGAATTACAGTTGTACGCTGAGGCAAGGTGCAAGGAACAAGATAAGATTCAGCGCGCGGCTCAGTTTGACGAGATGCCATCCACTCGAAAACCTTCGCAAATGTCTGATCAAATTTGCAGAGGAAGTCCAATTATATGCATTACGAACGAATTCATTTCGTGGAACTCAACACGTTTGTAGAAATCTCTATTCCCGATCGATCATGAGTGCTCCTCTTTCCGCTATATTGTCCCACTCGTGGAGTTATCGTGGGCGACGTAAGAAGTGCTTCTGTGAACAAGTTTCACGCTCGTACTCATCATCAACAGGATGATCAATGTACAGAAGAAAAAATATCCACGAAACTTGTGGTACAATACAACGTTGACCAGGGTGAGGAATATTGCGGTCGGTGGCAATAAATCGGCGCGTGAGGTCAGGGCCGAATGTGCTCGCAACTAGAAAGTCGATAAATTCTCGGAGATCGGCGAGCAGACTTCTGCTCGCATTTATACGCCCATTCAGAAATATATAAAAAACGAGGCACAGAAGTGGTCCCGCATACTTCGTGACTTCTTGTTGTTCCGTAATCAGCGCGTAAGAAGAATATGCCCAAGTCAGCAGATAAATACAGGAATATTTATGGATAAACGGAGTTGGCCCGTGAACGGCGATAGATATACATTAGATCTCCAGGGACATTCGGAACTCCCCAGAAACTGCCCATTGCCAAGACGCAGTGCCTCCGAAAACTTCGAACTTCCAAGTGATTCAACGTTCTTACCAGCAGCAATTGGATTTGCAATGGTGGCCGCAAAATGTCCCGAGCCCATGCGCCCTGCAAATAAATGGTCACCCCGTGCAGATCAACGCCCGGAAATGCCTAAGCCTCTGCTAATTATCCATCAAAAACAAGTCTCGGCTTGAAAGCGTACGGGGTGCCGTTCCATTCGAGAAAATTAGATTTCCGCTGGGAGTGCGTCCGCGTTGACGGGCCGAAGAGAAGTCCCCGACAGATCTTTATGAATATTCACGAAAAGTACAATAAAAACTTCACTCAGAGTGATGAAGTGGTCTACGCATAAGCTGATTGGATTCTCGTGCTTTCACGCCGCACCGCACCAAAATTTCATCGGCAGTAAATCCTCCTGAGAGCACTTCTCCCCGAACATCACAACCGAAAGAGGAATAACTTCCAATGCGGATCTGAGTGCAACGTACTGTATGTAAAAAATCCACCAGTTTCCAGCTCGTAGTGGACAAAAATTTCAAGTACAGTTATGTATACTTACGCTATTATATGAACAACATCCAATACGGATCTGAGTGCAACGTACTGTATGTAAAAAATCCACCAGTTTCCAGCTCTTAGTGGACAACAATTTCAAGTACAGTTACGTTCTTACGCTATTATATGAACCGGATGCAACTGAGCACCCTCGCTGATTTTCAAATTCAGTACAGTTTTCTGCAAGAATAAAAGAAGAAGTGGAAAATACCTGAAAAGTTTAGGAGTTTAAGCCTAATGAGAACAAGGGAATATTGAAAGACATTCAGAGGATGAAAATAGTGAAGTTGAGTATACGTACACGTGGACTCGCTCTAGAAGAAATTCTTTGTAGAGATAATTCTGTTGCAGATAAAACCTCAACATTGTGAGGAAATCCTACGGGACCAAAAAAGTTCGTTATACAAAGAAAATCGTCGTGGACAAGATCGTTGTTGAGAGAGTCCATCTGTATTTCGTTTGAACGTCCTTCGCACGATGATCTGTAAGAGCTGCGAATAAAATAAATAAATAGCCAGGGAGGGGAAAAAGCGTTCAGTCACGATATTCCCTATTCAATTTCAAGCGCATCTGTGTTTTTAACAGAAACGCAGTCAATTTTTAAACATGTTTGTCATGTAATAAATTCCGAAACATTTGCACACCTTGATTCAGCATTGGACATGGAGAAACGATGCTTCTTCCTCAAGCTGGGTTGACTGAAAAAAAGTACACTTCTTGATCACCCTTGATGACCTGAAAACTTGGAGCATCTCTCGTAAACAGTCAATTTCCGTGGTTTTTGCAGTCAGATAATTTGGAAGACGTGGAAGAATGAAATGCGGCTTACTCGTGCGCGAAAATGTCAAGTTCAGGTCGCAAGGAAGGCTTTGGAAGCACTTTTCTGGGAAAATTCAGCTATCTAATTGATTAAATACAACCGGTTTCTGCTCTTGACAAATGCGCATTGCGGAAAGTTTTAAGCAGCCTTTCCAAGGCTTGACTGCATTGCTCGTGCAACAGTCTTTCCGTTCACTGCATGGTGCTCGGGAACGTTTAACGGGGTACGCCCTTTCGAAAGCCCGTGGTGCATCGCGGATGAAATATTTTCAGCCAGGAGCTCAAAAAGCGCAGGAAAATCACGGGATGTATATGGAGACGGTTCTTGGGGACGTTTCATTCCTCACGCATTAGAGCGTCTCCATAAATCTCGCGCAGAGAGGGCACAGAGCTTATCATTTCTGGACCGCTGTATCAATCCACACACAAAAAAGGGGATATTCCCCGCGTGCGTGCGGCGTTTTCTCCGCCATAAATAAAGCGTTCGGTTGCGGGCAAGATTCGTTCAGGAGATGGTAAAGTTCGCCTTTTCGTTTCGGACGCACGTCTCGGAGTAAATGTCGATGAGAAAATCGGCACGTGTTGTTTTGATAGCTGAAGCAGCGGGTGCCAGGGACGCGCCAGTTGGCAGTCGTCTTCCCCGTGTTCTCCCCACCTCGAGGGCTCCGCCAACTGCCGCTATGATGAAGACTCTATTCACGCTCTTCACTGACACCCGGATGGCGCTAATCGTCTTCAGACTCGGGACAAAGATACAAGTTTCATTAATTACCCCGCGTGGCGTAGCATGTTTAAGCTGCTGTTCTTGAGCAGACGCGACGGAGGCCGGTGAGTGCTGGGCCCGTTTATCCGGCGACACGCTGACTATAGTCGAACAACATCTTGATGCTTCGTGTTCCGACGGAGCTTCCAATCGTGAAACATTACGTCGCCATGAGAAAATGTCGGGAGGAGGTGAGCCCAGGAGAGAAGATGACTGTGGGAGAAAGGCCTCAATCCGAAGAAAAATGACGCGCGGGAAAGCGCTACGAAGACCGAATTACAGTAAATCGGTGTAACTGAAACCTATCAAATAATAATGCAAGGAAGAACACGGTGCTGGAGACAACGACAACCTCACGCTAGAAAGTCCTCACGCAAAACAAATTGTAAGCAACAGGACAACAATATCTTATAAATAATACATCCTTGAATACCGAAGGTTCCGTTGTGAGGCCTGAGAAGAAGTGAAGTACATGCAATACTGTCTTCCAAAACTTTTTTACACGACACCATTTTCTCTATACCGATATTATCTTCATCCGGCGTTTTATCTCGGGTCACCTACAAGAGGAAACAAATACAGTCGTATGAGAAATACGTAAGAGATGCGTGGGAGACCAATTTAAGAAAATAATAATAATCTGGAGAAAGACGCAAGGTGCATCTTTGCACAGGAAACTTTATCAAAAGCAAAAACAAAATAATTGAATCACAAAAAATTAAAAGTGACAAGAAAATATGCTACAAATACACACGAATTCATTTCCTGAGGTTGGGTTATTATTATCATCTCCTTTCCTCTGGAACATCTCCTTCAAAATGCTTCTCCACCCATTTATTTTTGGTATCCCGTCACCCACGGCGTTTTCTTACCCACGACATTTTCTCCAGTCCGATCTTTTTCCCCGTCAACCATATTACGCGCTCGGCAAAAAGAAGAAAAAATAATTAAATGCGGATTCATCTTTCGTCGCACTGCTTGCTCGGGCTTTTGTCGGGACTCCATACAGTCTTTGGACTTTAAATTAGCAACTGCAAATATCACGTGGTCACGTTTGCGTATGTGATGCAGTTTACGGGAAATTCAGACGGAACGACGACCGCTGGCTGCCCGAGTATGATTTATGCACTCACGGTATCGCAGCAGTACCTGAAGGGAAATTTGGACTCCAGCCAAGGTTCATGCTTCACATGGAGGAGGAAAAATAAGCCGGGGCGGAAGTCGTGCCGATTCTTTGTTCCTCTTCATGCAACTCCGCTGTCGCCCGAGGGGGATGAGCTCTAAGGAGGATGCGCATAGTTTCAGGATATCTCGACAACCGTCCTCATTCCGTCAACCCATGCCCAGGGAGCAGCAGATCAGTACTAGCGTGGTATAGCGAATGCACTACAGCACCGAAATGATTTACGGTACTTCCAAGACAATGTCAGCCAGGTGTACCCATTATACTCGCGCATTTCCAGCCATACAGTGAACAGGTGCTGGGCAACCTATTTTGGACATCACCACAGAGAACATCCGAATTTTTATCTGACTTTTCTCGGCATAGAGCTTGACAGACGCACTCTGCAATAACTGAGAATTCAAAACACCGTTCCAGAGAAAATGTCTTGCTGTGTTACGAGCTTTATATTTCCTTCACAGAAAAAGATCAAAAGTTAGCTCATATGTTTTGTCAGTCCAGTGATTCACAAAGGGGTATTTTCAGATAGATGTGGACGGCATGGTTCTTACAAAAATAATTGTTCGTGTCCTGTGTGAGGACTTTTTCGATATCCTTTTTCGCCCAGGTTTACCAGGAGAGGAGAAAGATAGTTGAAAGTGTACTCCACTACTAAAGAAAAGATCTACTGTGCTTCATTTGTCTGTTTTGTGAATTTCCACGCAATACAAGCACTCTCAAACATTTCCAACTTCTATAAAAAATTTCCGGACTCAAACAATGATCGAAGGAAAGAATTGTCCGAATTTCGGCGGTATTTTATTAACGTATGCGGAATGTGACGAGTAAAATATAAGTTTTAGTTTTTAAAATATATTAACCAAGTCAAAGTTGTAATGGGAAAATATAACAAAGTAAAATGATACTAAAATACGTACTCGGTACAATAATAACAGCTAATTTTTTATTCCACTATGTCTTAGAGAATTTTGACATTAACTTGAAGAACTTCCTTTCAAGGCACTGACAAGAATTCTACGGGGGGGGGGGGGGTGGTAAATGAGGAAATTGGATCCAACGCTCTTCGGGTTGCTGGGCCATAAAAAGCGGACCTTCATTGGCTTAATTACTAATCATAAGCCTTGAACCGCGGAAACAATTTCAGCATTTCTACTCGGATTTATCGTCCATTAAGCAACAAAGCTATTTATGCTCAACGTTGGTAAGTGTCGTTTAGCTAGTAACGAATGGTCCATATGTCGTCACCGGAACCGTGCGCCGTTCTACCTTCTAAGAACAATTGCTTTATAACTACGAAAGTCAGCTGAATAACGGCTTTGTAGGACTACATTTTTTGGCGGGTCGCATATAGTTCACCCGCGAATCAATAGGGTATATTCGTAAATAACGCCCCGTAATAAACAAAGCACGAAACCCCGGACTCGAAGCACTGCGACCCGTAAATTCGCGATTCCCAGCATGTGCAGTTCTATCTTTCGGTTACCAAGCTGGCTTCAATAGTTTAGCATGAGATCAATATCACAGAATACTAGCTTTGTCATCTTTTGAGGTCAAATCACAACCAGCTGCAGCGAGGAGGGAAAAACTGGGGTGACATCAGGACAAAAAAAAGTCAGAAGATCCCGGATCCCGCGTTCAGTACTGAATTTTCTTCAAGTAAAGAGACAAGAAGTACAGCCAGAATTGATTTTCCGACTAGGATTGCGTAGACTGTGACAGAATGTCGATAACTCGTCGGCTTTCTTTTAGCATGAAGCTCGTTTGCAGAGGGTACCGCGCTGTGTTTGAAAGGGACAGGTGATATGAATTTTTCTTCCTTCGCTGGCGCGTCGCGATCGTAGCCTTGGTTCATGAGCATTTCTCAAAGCGAGGCAATGCTGTGTGTGGAATGTTGATTCATTTCCGGGCACATAAACCCTGGTAGACCTTCGATTTCAGCTTCAGGGGTTTCCGCTCGCATCTTCATTTTTTCCAGACCTCGCTTCGGTGGTTGAAAAATACCCCTACTGCTGCTGGAAGGTGGGGATTCGAAGGAAAAAGAACCGCGGCTCTGGAGAAGCGTGAAATTCGCGCGAGGCTTTTGCGCTGCCCGTGTCCCACAAGGAATGAATTCACTCAAATCAGTTCCGCGTTTCGTATCCCGACCTGAATTCTTCGTCGTTTTTCATCGCATGTGACGCGTCCCAATTCCTTCAGCGCGTTGGCAACATGCAATGGATGTGTTGACAGAATCTGATGAGTGCTCCAGAAGTCCATAACCGGTACATATTTTCATTTCGGGTATCCAGTCAATCGGATAATTAAACGTCTCCTCCTCAATCAAAATTCAATTTACCCTTAAAATAACTTCAGTTTTTACGTTTTGGAATTCTTGAAATATGCAATCAACAAACTAAAATTGAAATCAATGGCTCAAATGTGCAGTAATTCCATTTGAAGGGAAAAATAACCAAGTGCTACGCTTAAGAGTTTTTCCAGACACACTGTACACATCCGGTTTCATGACTTAAGTATTAATGTGCTGCAATGAGGACATCAGAGTGCCTTCCCTCAGACGAGGCTAATTTTTAATGCAGGAAGTTCAGGATAAAAAAAGCTCTTGAAAATAAGGAATGTAAAAGGGTTGCTAAATTGAAAATCATACGTTCTTTACACAAGCACAATCAAAAGACGCTTTAGATTTCATAAATTCATTAACAAAAATGTTTCATACACGAGCAGTTGAGCTTAACTCCATTATCGTCATCGTCACTGACAGGACCCCAGAAGGTGACCATCCACTAAGCATCCCGGCATAAACATGGAAATGACAAGTGCAGTAAATATGTGGAATTTTATAACTCGCAAAATCCCACTTGAAAGCGCTGCTCTTGCCAAAGCATATACAGTACAATAGTTTCCAAAGAGCTGACCCTTTCTGATAATTATGAGCCCAAGATAGAACCTGAGCTGTGTGTTGCCAAGACAATTCTCGGTCCCTTTTGTTCATAGGGATGGTCGGCCTCCGAGAAAGAAGAGTCTAATCCCTTTCACATTTTCTTGACAAGGAGGAACCCTGGAGTATAGAGACAAAGTCGCCCCTTTCCTGACGCAATCAACGTCAAAACTACGGATACCCTCGGGCAAGCTGACGTTGAACGATCGCAGAATTTTGCATGCGTGGCCTTGGAAAAATAGAAGACGGTAAAATCCTCCCAACACCCACACGGACGGCTCCATCAAAACCGCGATATCCGCGGCGGTCGTGGAGTTCGTCACCATCCAGTGGCCGAAACGCGAATCCTGACCTTTATATTGGTACTGACTCGGCGCAATATTCAGTTCGTAAATCCACATCTAATCCACGCCACCCACGTCTGGAATTTTTCCACTTAGGTTCACTCCTAGCCTCTGGCGCTCCTTGGGAAACTTTTCGCTCACCGGGATTATCGACGTCGTACTCCAGCAGCCGCCAGTAACTTCTCAGCAGACGCGGTGCGAGAATTTTCTAACTTTCAATTATATTGTCGATCTCAGTTCTCAAACTTTTCTGATACGTATGAACGGTCGTGAAACTCGGCTATAGCAAGTATGATCGTAAAAGAAAAAGAGCCCCCCCCTGATTGTATTCAATTAACGTTGGAGTCATTGGGGGCTCTCCAAGCAAGAGTTTTTTTTTTCGGAACGTGCTCTACGCAGTAAAAGCAGCCTTTTCAAATACTGTACCTTTATTTTTCACAGTGGTTGACTCAGTCTGTGACTCTGGAAGAACACGATGTTCGTCCAAATGCACTGATGGAAGAAGACGGATGTAAGTACAAGTGACAACGAAAAATAAGCCGTCCTTTATGGGAAAGAAACTCCGCTTAGACTTGTTCTGACTTCAGAAGAAACCATTTGCTGTCGTAAAATTTTTAATAACTTTCTCTTAAAACTTCGACTACGTTTAAAAAATTGTTTACGTCAAATGTGAGGATTGGTTCATATATCAATTTTATACTCCTTTTCTGGATTCTATTTGAACGGAAAGAGAAAGACATAATTGTGCAAACGCAATATTTGATCATTTCATGATCATTATTTCAATTATTCCTCACACATGAAGAACTGAATAGGAACGAATTGTGCAGAGAACCGCATCACTGATAGTCAGGAAATAAGGTTTATCTCATCATCTGCCACGCTTATATGTTGTATGATTTTTCAAGCAGTCCCGGTAGGTGCCTGTAAACTATGTGTAGGAGTTGGAAATCCCCTTTTGTGATTATGTCTAAGATCCAAAGACCATCTTCTTCTGAAAAAAGTTTTGCTCTTCGAAACTTTCGTGGCTGATTGCGAAGGCCACGATAAAATGTCGACTGATGAACATGAGAAGTTATCCAAGTCAATTCAAGAAAATGAGATGAGGCTTTTTAAACTGATCCCACCGTAGTTCGAAAGATTCTGATGCTGAAACTTTGGAATCCGAAGAACGTAATTATATGGTACTACCGGAACTTTCGAATCATTCCTTGGATGTAAGTCATCTACAATAAATCTAGAAGTCCGGGATTTGAGTCGATTTACAAGATCACGAGCTTTCTAAGGCCGCCGGAAATGAAAGAAAAGTCATATTGATTTTGATGAGGTCACTGCATGCAATGGGCCATGTAGGCATTCGCGAAATGCAATGGTGCTATTTTTGATCCATGGACTCACATTCGCTCCAGGAGTCATCTGAAGCAAGGAATAATGGACGGTAGAAAATGTTTAGCAGCGCTTTCGCAGAGCGAAGTTGTTCATCGATCGTCGCTGGGGCAAAACAATATCGCGCAGTGTGGGATCGGCAAATGTTCTAGGCAGCGGATGAGACGGGTTCGATTGTTGATCAACGACGAAGCGGCACGGGTGCATCGCATGCAGCTCTAGCATGAATTTCAGACGCGGGGTCCTTACTTGGGCCGGAGCTGCGAAGAAGATGCTCGCAACCATCAGATGGAATCCATTATTCCGGCTCACAGGGACCCTGTCGCAATGGCAAAGGCGGGTGGTCTAGTCTGGTGATCGAAGTAATGCTTCGAGCTATCAGTCGAGCATCTCAGGTTCCAATGCAGGACGCGCGAGGTGTCTATTTTTATTTTCAGGTTTCATCTATACTTGTATGACGTTTTCTGAGAGTGTCAACTCGCGGTTTCGCTCAGCTTCAGAGAATTTTGCAGAGATGGACACAATTGCGTGCGATTCAACTTTACTTCCCAGATAACTCAGCGTTAGTATAGACACCTCCACATCGGGGACAGTTCAGGGATCTTATTTATAACCTCTGCTGGTGTGCCTCCATCTTCCTTTGATTCGTATTTTCCCTAGTTCGTCCTGCCTTTAACATTTTTGCTTTATGGGGACGCCGATTTATAACCTCTGTGGCAGATTATTCTAATTATTTTCTGTAATGTTTTGCTATTTTAATGCAGATGATTAAGATGATTTCGAAAAGCGACCGCAGAACACAGTCACGACTCCACTACGCTGGTAGCATTCACACGTGAATGGGTGATATCTCAGTGAAGTTCCTGTTTCAATTCACTACATTCTGCTCCGCTTCTCCTGGATCATCAAAATGTGTTGCATTCTTCAATTCAATACAACAGCAATTAAAATAAAATATTTCAAGTACTGTATTGTTGAAAGCTGATTCGTCCCGTCATGCGGAAACCCCCCAGTCGTTCGGAAAGAAATTTTAAAAACGAAGCTGCACACACGGGAAAAGTTCGCCATTTTGAGATAAGAAGAAAATATTTGACTCGTGCAGAATGATTTGAAGCTGGGACCTTCCGCGCCTGATCGATTATCTCTCGAATACCATACATGTCACCCAGGTACCGAATACATAATTTCTTCTGCCAAGTATAGCTCCGATTTTGGCTCGAAGTTTTCTCAAGAATTCAGTTACGGGCGTGTTCATGGTACAAATTAACTAGTCGCTGCACCGAATAATGGATTTTTTAGTGCTAATAATAACTCCGATTCGGCTCGAGGGTTTCTCAAGAATTCAGTTACGGGCATGTTCATCTTACAAATTAACTAGTCGATCAATGCAAGAAAAGTTTGAAATACGTCTGAAACTTCTCAAATTTCGGAGTAACATTCGGTGCTTATCAAGAGCCACATTAACCAGAGGATTGCTTGGTCAGGACATTTTGTGTTTCAGTATCGTGAAAATGACTGTCTGAAGAATTAAAAAAAAAATTCATAGCGGTTTAAATTATATACAGGTATAGTGTTTGCCTTCAGAGGAACGCTCCTCTCAAAATTCAGCAAGGTCCGTATAGCAGACCTAGGAAAAGATGCGAAAAAGGGTTTTCACCAAAATCCGAACCAATGCTTGATTTCGGATCAAGAATGAGTGGAAGCCAACTGGAAGGTTATGGAGTCGATGGTGAGAGTATTTAGATAAGAAGTCTCGCAAAGTTTCGGCTGCCATTAATCACTGACTAGTGGAAAAATCCGCATTCCTACCGGCATGACAGGGATGCTCGATTGATGCTACAGTGCAGGATCCAGGTTCATCGAACTTTGCAGAATCTTCCGATTTTAGAAACGAGACCCTCGGTTTCTGCGCTAAAAAACCGATGGCTGTTCGAGGAACGTTTGGCCTCTCTTTTGGTTTTTTTTTCGATCACACAAGAAGACATGATCCACGGGAAACGATGAAGATTGCAGCTAATTTTAGAAATGAGCTGCTTGATATCAACACTTTCACGGTCATTCATAAAAAAACAAGAGAGACATTTTTAAAATGTCATTGCATTTGTTTCCGACGGTGGAACTACTCACTCTCTCAGAATTTGAAGACGAAGCTTGATGCATACGTTGTGTTATTCTTACGATTATATTTTTTAGGATATACTGTACATAATTTGCCCCAGGAATATTCAACCATTTCCTGACCACTGCTCAAATGTTTGCGTGCAAGTTGGAATGGAAAAACATTAAAATGTGGAAGTGAACCCACCAATGTAAGGAAAAACGAGTCTACATGCCAGCCACGCAAATGTGATGAATTTTCGGGTGATCGAAGCGCTACCGAGTGCTGTTTTCCTAATGGTTTGAGACATTTATAAATGGCCATGCCCCAGAAAATCCATTCTAAAAATTGAAAAACTTTTTCTGACCTTGGCAATCAAATCACGATGAGTGAAGAAAGTTGTCAGGATATGATGTGCTTCATCCTCTTAGCTTCAATGCTTCCAGCTACCGAATTTTGGAGCAATCTGACGCGGATAAGTAACGTATCCGAGGAATTCAATTTTAAAATATTGACACAAATTCTGAACCAATTCATGGATTCCAAGAACAGCTGGAAGTTTGAGCTTTTTTCAGGCTGCAGTTCGTGAAACTTTTAAAAATGAAATGATGGATCATGATATTTTATGCGTACGTGTGCACTCGACTTTTCGGATCATCTGCGGTAATATTTTATGGTGCGCATGATTTGTCATTTTCTTCAATGGTTTACTGTCATCCATTTGATGTGTTGGCTACCATCGTGATTCATTGCTTCGTCTGATGACTTGCTGCATCGCTCAAAGAAAGCCTGGAACACCGTGCTCGAGTGAATTCGTGATTATGTACAAGATGAAGTGCCTCAAATTCAAGGATTCGGTGCAACAACAAAAAGAGGTCAACTGCTCCTCCACGAAGGCGAGGACGAAACTCGTCTTTTCGCGGGATTGTTCCCAGTTATTTCTTTGGACGTAGCTTTTCCCTTATGTTTCGTTGTTGCTATTCTTTCCTCTGCGTTAGCCGCAGCTGCATGCGTGTGTGTTACCTTGCTCATGTCATTTTGGTCAAAATACCAGCGAATGGAAAAGGCACGCGACCTTAATGATGCCCTGACGTACATCCCATGATTGATGCGCACAGGCATTGTACTCGCATTGATCGACGCGCACCGCTTGAGAAAGGGCAACCGCATCGGCTTTTGTTTCCAGCATTGAATTGATAAGTTCCCCTCCTCGGATTCGCTTTATTTCTCCGAGCACCATCCGCACTTACATCGCGGTATGGAATATTTAGAATAGAAAAAAAACCATGCGTTGAGGATTAGGCAAAAATCCGAGAAAAATATACAAGCTTTAGGCTCTGATCGCGGCTCTGAGCAGAACAGACCGAACCAGCGATGCGCCTCGAGCTGGAATCGAAAATTTTTCCTCGGTCGGCGATGAGCGAGAAACTTCTCGCTCATCTCCTCCGAACCTGTGAGGTCCAGTATTGGCCATCATCCATCAGCCTTTCCATGAAGCAAAGGAAGGGTAGAGGAAAATATCTCGCGTTGTCTCTAGGAGCTTAAATCTTGGTTGGCTGTTACTAGCTATACGTGATCAGCTCACTAGCTTCGGTCATGTCAGGGTCGCGGGTGAAATTCCGCACAGGGCATCGCAATCTCTGGTGCCGATCTTGGGCGTCCCCCCCCCCCCCCCCCCCCCCCCCCC